>JAGFPH010018917.1:0-15817 GCA_018207615.1 Philaenus spumarius
AATTGACATAATAATTAATCAAGATAATCAATATAAGTACACTCCCCGCCCACGCTCGCCTGTTTGGATATTTTTAGAATTTTTAAATCGGAATAATGGTTTATGAGTTATTAACGAGTTGGAACTTCGTAAATGGATTTTTAACATAAAAACTATTGTTGACTTCAAGAGACCACAACACTTGTAATTATTAATTTATATTATTCAAATTGCAGATATTATAGACAATTTATTGGCGAATCCGATTCTTAAAAAAAAATTAAATTAAACAAATGGCTAATAAATTAACTTGTTTATTCCGGAGTATGATAGTACAGTTTAACCTTAGGCCTACTGTGTTGAGCCTAGAATTATAAAATTAATGTCATATGTGCTTAAATATTGTCGTAGAGTTTTAATATTATACTTATGTATATATTATTTATGTGTTTTATAAATTTAAAACGAATAGGATGACTATTTTTTATAAGAAAACAATTTTTAATTAAATCATAGGCCTATTCATTAAAAATTATACGTTCATAAAGTTGCTGACCTATTTAGTTTAAAATTATCGTAGATGTATAATTTTTGTAAATTATATTTATACATATATTATTTATGTATATTTTAAATTTCATACAAATCGGATGTTTATTTTTAGAGATAATGTATTTTTATCGAAGATAAGTCCATCGAGAGTGTTTATACTCTTATACGATAGTCTTCTAAATTTTATTAGATAACACGATTTTCTCTCAACATAATCATGCAATTTGTATGAAATTAAAAATACACATAAACAATATAATTATATTATATAATTGTCCACAAATAGCGTATATAATTGACAACGGATAGCGTGGAGAGACAATGAGCGATAAACCAGTGACTGTATACATATTCAGTCTATATACAATGTATATTATTGAAAGAGCATCGGCGTCGGCTATATATATATATATACGTCGGGTAGATATCGGATATCGGACAGCCGGGTATGTGTGAAACAGGCTTTAGCGGGAGGAAAAGCGCCCATATAAATAGCATTGAATATACTTTACAGACATGTACTTTATTATTTCTGAATGCCTTACTGAACTGGTTAATTTTACTATAAATTTACTTTTTTGTGTACTTACAGCTCTCAGTCCTTTATTTTTATTTTTTATTTCCTGGTGACGTACGTTTCGCCTTTTCTATTCAGGCATTATCAAACCTACACTTCACTAGTACTTTACATTTGTTGATGCACGTCAAGTTTATAAAATGAAACACTTACACGAAAACATTCACAAACAACATGTAACACACAACACAACACAACACTCAATAGGGACATTAAATTTTATTCACAATTACGCGAGCCCAAAGTACGTGTGGCCGCGATCGTTTTTTACAAACTACTGATTTTCCTTATCAGTCCAGGTGCTCCCTAGTTTAAGTTGGAGGAGGTCCATCTGAATAATTTTGTCAAATATATTGTTGGATTGGAATAAGGTTTTTTCATTTAATAATATTTTACTTTACAGGCGACAAAGTAAACTCAATGCTTTTTAAATGGTCGCAGCTAATAATAATAATAATAACACAATTTTGGGTTTTTTGGCCAAAAAGAGGTTGTTTTTCAAAATTTGTCAAAACCTTTTTTCGTGCTATACAGGACTAATTGACATATTTGGTGCAATTTTTTTCGAAATCTTTCGAATAGTTTTCTCTCTAGCTAATAACAATAATATGTATTAGTTACTCTCCTACTTTAATGTATCCCCTCTCCTACTTTAATTCAATCATGAAGTCACAGAGAATCTGTTTAATAATTTAAATATATTTGTGAGAAAGTATGTGCCAGTTTCTGGTACCGTTTATTTACTCGTTATTTCACGTCTTAATATGTATATTGTACTGAAAAGGCACAATATTACTAAAGGTTGTGATGTAGTTATTCAATTAAAATCGCATTAAATAACTAGGAACGAAAATCGACAAGAAAAGATGAGCATTCGATTTTACCCCGAGAAAATATATTCAATGTTTATACGGCTAATGTACGGAAAGACACAGAAGAGATAAACTTACGTGATGAACACAAAGCAGTAGAGGATCAGGAGAACAAATAACTTATCTTTCAAGCAGAATACTCGCTTTGGAGTAAACAATGGATCTCGTGCTCTGCGGTTAGTAGTCGTATTCGGGGTCTTATTACAACGGGCAGTAATTTGTTAGAGATATTACAGTGGTATTTTAGGTTCGCGGTTTCCGTCATTTGCAAATCATTTCTGAAGCGAAAATTGCGGTCGGTCAGTTTTGAAAACATCTCGAATACAGCTGAATGATTTATTGATGTGCTACTCGGTTGCTGCTTCGTGGTTATACTTCTTCTCGGACCATATCACATATATTATTTCTCAAGATCATTTTTTTGTCGGTACGCCATAACTTCCTTAATACATCATCAAATTACATGAATGAGGCATCAATTTAAAGCTTTCCTTAACCGCTATACCGGAAAAATATACAAAATACAATTATACGAAAAAATACAAAAAGAAAAAAGAATCCGAAAGTAACAGTGATGTAAGATCAAGTAAGTTGTAGGGATATTTTCCTGGCGTTGGCAACACTGATGATAACAATACCCAGCTGGAGATCTGCCGTTACGCCACTACATTGCTATTTTTAATTAATTGTAAGCTTGGTTATAAACAGTATTATGGATACACCTATTTGTTGTTGTTTACCTTCTGCAAGTTGGTAACGCACTATATGACTATACGATACTAAATATACGGTGTGTACTTTAATTAAGTGGGATTTAAGAAAGTTAGAATGCGAATGCTTCGCACGGGTCAGCTAGTTATCTCGAAATACATTTCTTAAATAAATAGATATTGAGCTCGACTTGTGAAAAGTAAACTAACTTGAACACAAAATCTCACAATTATTACGTTTACTAACTCAAACACGTTTCAACGTCAATGTCGCCATCTTCAGCTATGCACGTGCTACAATAATAAAACTATAACTAACCTAATGGTGTCAACTCACCGTGTTCCTACAAAACTAGACTTATGAGGCTTAAACTAAAGGGGCTTGTCTTAAATCTACATTACAATGCGGTAAGAACTGCCTAGCGTTTTTTCTAAGTGGCCTAAAATTACATATATAATCCAAACAAACTTAATAAACTATTTTTGTAAATTATTATTTTCCTCCGAAATTACTTGGATACAATTTTGAAAGGCACAATCTGCATGGATTGAAGGGTGCACAGTAAACCCCATTATGAAGTTTAAATGACAAAAAACTAACATTACATTAATTTTATTCTAACGTGTAGTACTTATACAGTACTATACATCAGAATTTAGGTCATGATAGATAGTGCACCAATAAGCGCTGATATTTTCTGTAAACTAAAGTAAGTGCTTATTTTCTCAATCCTTAATTCATTTTGATAACAAATTTTGAATTTAAAGATTTTTCCTTAAGTTTGCATATTATTATTCAGTTATTGCTGTTTAATATTCAATCATTTACTTTCCTACAAAAACGGCTATTCCATCAAAATAAATGTAAAAACAACTGTATTTTCATTTTGTTTTAATGTTCTTGAAAATATAAATATAAATAAAAAAAAACAATATCAAGAAAAACATATTCCTAATAACTAGTTTAAATGAGTTGTATGATGTTGATGTTTTCATGCGGGCTACTATCGTAAGATCTCCGTTTCAATAGTATGGGCAGGCATCAACTAAACTGTAAACGGACAAGTGCAAATTTACAATTAATGAAAGATAGACTTCAACGGTCAGAAACATTATTTCTATGTTCTCGAAGATCGAACAACTTACAGTTTTGTTAAACTTGATATTTGCTAAGCCTCGATAGTGAGACATCAATCTGTAAAGTGCTCCAAACGTCGGCTGTATTCAGGCAATTGTGACGCGGTCGATTCCGAAAACCAAGAGCATAGAAACAAAATGTACAAATATCCATTACAGATCCAAGACAAGTATTCTTACAGAATAAAATGCTCGCAGTGTCAGGGAACTTTTGTTTTGAATTGAACAGTGTTTGATATCTCCTTCAAGAAACCTGCCAAAACACTAAACAATTTTAGAGCACCACTCTCAAGAAATCAAGGTTTTTGTTGGTACTTCCTTGGTACTCGAGAGTTTCAGATTTTCTTAGTTCAACCACCATAATTTGAAGAATAGTATGTCCTTAAACTATAAATGATATTGAGAGTTAAAAAGCATTATTTTATGAATGATGTTATATGAGATTTTTAGATTTTAAATTACATTAATGTTTATGTAAGCTGAAACTGTACACAATAAAGGTACATAATGCCGTGACGTGTCAGTTAAATATCAGAAGGCCTATTTTGGGATATTAACAGAAATTCAAACTTTTATAATTCTATTAAAATAGAAATAATTTAATCCAAAAGCCCAAGAAAGGCTTTCAAGAAAGTAATACTTAAAGAGGATTGTAAACAAATATATAAATAGTTATACAGATATCATATTAGCTATCATTTTTCATTTCCTCTCCTACTTTACTTTAGATTTAATTTTTAATACTAGATAGATCGAATAAAATCTGTTGATTCCTGACACATTCGATATTAGCAAACAAACATAAAATCAAGTCCGTCAAATTCTAAAAATATAGTTGGGAATTAATTTAAAAAGCACGAAAGGAATACTGAAGCAGCACTGACAACACTGATAAGGGCATGCGCCGGACAGTGGGAACTCCTCTATTCAAATACGCAGAAGAATATTGCTTTTCACTGATACGGAAACACGGATCACAGGTCCAACACGGCATTGATATCTGTGTAAATGAACTAAAACTGGTGACTTATCAGCTTATCACAAAAAAAAATGTGTGTTTAAAGGAACGCTAGAACCAAATAGAACCAAACCAGACTTAATGACGTAGAAACGTGCACTTTGATATTGCAGGGCGTCATAAGCCCGGAAATGCGTTGTAGGCGATCATAGTGAGTCCGCATACAATGCTACGTTTATTGAAATCCTGATCAACTAAGTAAGACCACTTTATAACTTTACTTGCTACGAGGGCACTGTACCTACATCAATGCTCTGCTACAATTTTGCCCGATGATTTCCAGGCGCATTTATGCAACGTTGATACATAATGTCAGTTCGAGTAATGCATACACAGCTTCGTTAGTTAAAAATTATGCGCGCTAGACGCAATTTAAAATTTACATATATCCTTTATTTGTAAATCTATTTAAATAAAATAAACACTAAATGTTCATAAGCCTGTCTGAATACATTACTGAAAACCATATCCAAATTGGTTCAGCCATTGTGGAGATTATTATGCACAGACAAACATACATAAACAGTCTGTTTACGATTTTATTTTATGTACAGATAAATAAATACTATGTTCATAAAAATAAAATAAACAAACAACTTACAATCGCTGTCAATAAAACCAAATCACACTAGAAAATAAATACGACGAAGTCTGTTATTAATAATTCGTTTATACGTTCATAATTGCATTACAAACAACACTGGATTTGGAAGCATTTCACTTTGGTATATTTACAAGTTTATTTTTAATAAGGATAGTTGGTACCTCACATGAAAACCCTTAACCACGAAATCCATCTGACAGTAAAGCTAAATGTTCTATTTTACATTATAACATTTTCCGTACAGCTGCTATGTATTGGTTCTGCGTGACGGAAGTGCCAAGTTTATTTACGGTCAACGTCGCATAGTATAGTATCTTGAATTATTTTAAAATGCAACTCAGTGTTAGAGATACTGTAATATTGATTTAATCCAATAACATTCGCTGCACTAAAGGCCATTCCACACTGCACGTGGCATGCGCTGCTGGATGTATGCTATCTACTTTTCAAAATATCGCTTCCCTGCTTTTCATATGAGACCATTCACACAGCAGGGCCACGGCTAGGTGCCACGCCCGCTAACTGGCCACGGGTGGCTACCGTTCGCTCCTTGAGCGATCTTTTAAAAAGTGGCGGAGACATTTTGAGCCCACGCATGCGCAGAGCGGGCTAAACCACGTGGCGACCACTGCTGTACACACATTCCATTAAACTGGTCAAGATTCATTCTAAAATAAGTGAAGAATTTGTCATTGTCAGCCTCGAGATCACGCATCAAATGATGAAATTCGCCATAACGCTTTCTTTTTCTGTTGATTGGATGTACCCCCTCGTCTCTTTTGTCAAACAATACAACAATACCAGCTCACCATCACTACTGCTGCTGCTGCTGCTGGAGTCATCAAACCAAGGTAAGCCGCACGAAAATCCAGATTCACACCACGGGACCGTTGGAGCTGACATCTTTCTGAATACTGTCGTTAATGACGGTAAACGTGACCGGTATTGCATCCACGGCTGTGTGAATTGGCCCGTAGCTAGCGTGGCCGGCGTGGCGTACATCCAGACATGCACGCCACGTGCAGTGTGGAAAGGCCTTAACTGTTTAGTAAATGCGTATCGCAATGTGATCACGGCTTGTCCATACAAATACTACAAAGAGGTAACATTTGTTTGTATGAAGGAGGTAATCTGCGGAACTACTTAAGCAATTGTTTTACTAATACAAAATTACACTATTCCTGAGTAACGTAGGCTAGAATTCATTTTGAAAACAAATTTGTAATTATAAATTTCAATAATTTGTAAATTAAGTAAAAATTTAGGACTTTAAACCTATATCGTATAACAATAAATTCATGCTACAGTAGAACATAAATTATTTGAAGTCCAAGGGGAAGCAATTTTTGTTCGAATTAAAGGAAGTTTGAACTATCGAGGCTGAATTATAGAGGTTAGTGTACATATAATTCGTATTACGGAGGTAAAGCTTTATTTTAAGGATCCACTAAAAACTAACTGTAATGTAATTAAACAGGCTGTAACAAATCAAATAAAACACTGACAATAGTCTTTACTATAAATTTACTTTTTTTTGTACATTTTAAAAGGACTGAGAGCTGTAAGTACACAAAAAAGTAAATTTATAGTAAAATTAACCAGTTCAGTAAGGCAATCAGAAATAATAGTCTTTACCCTGGAGGAAACCGTGTTTACGGTATACTTTTACCTTAGCGCATGCGCGAATTGGCAGTTCTCCGTATCTCCGCACTAGTTGGTGTTTCAATAGGGTTATTTTTTGTATAACTTAGAATTTCAGAGGCTTATAAAATTCGATTTTTAGAGCTTGACTTCGAACTATAGCAACAAAATTTGAATTGTAGAGGCACGAGTAAAACGCAATCCTTATTTTCATACAAATCCTCTAACATAAGAGATTAAAAAATGTTTCTATATTTGTTAGAAGCGGAGATAACCACACATTCCGATACTTTTGACTTTTTCACTATCCTACCCCACCTACAATTATTATGAAGTCACAGTGAATCTGTTTAGTAATTTAAATTTGTTTGCGAGAAAGTATTTGCCAGTTCCTGGTATCGTTTATTTTTAGAAGTAATTTCTACATCGGTCCAGTAAGTCGTTGCTTTCCAACCAATTTGTACAAATGAAGTGTCATTTTATGCGCTTTACACTACAGATTTACGGAGATATATAAAGATTTAAAAAGATTTTACTGTATTTTGTATAGAAGCTCGCCCTTAGTTTGGGAGAACGTTTCCACGTACGCTTATAACATGTACACCAACCTTAAACCAACAACAAACAAATAATCCAATACTCAGCAACAAATGTTAAATGGGTCGTTTTATTACTTTAAATGTGTTAAACATTTCAAAACGTAAACCCTTGTGGTGAGTTTTAGAGTAATTTTGTATTTACAACTGCTGTGTTTAGCCACTCTATATGCTTTTTTATGATTGTTATGCGCTATATGTGGGTATATCTTTGTCTTCTATGGCTCATGACTTACACTCACAATGCAATGTAATGTCTACTACTTGTATAAAACGGAATATAATGGCAATAGTAAATATATCTGTTGTTATAGCCAGTATATAAAGCACAAACATAGAAACAAATAACAGATGATGTACTATTAGTGAAATCTCATTACGTGCTTTTAATAATTAGACAGCTGATCAAGGTTTTGAACTATTTCCCTGTATAGTAAACAACAAATGTAACCTTTATGGAGTAATTATTAAACATGAAGGTGTACATTTTTAAACTTTCTGATTTTGTTTAGTGATCAAATAACTAATAACAATAGGATGTCAAAACTACCGAATTTTCTAATTAGGTTAAATGTTTGGCGTGTGAACATTATGAAAAAACGCGTTTAAACTATATACATTTTATGAGTGTGACAATAGTAGCATATAAATAACTTTACGGTACAATTATGCTTATATATATATATATATATCTATATAAATTAGTTACGTTAAAAATGTTGAAAAGTCTTTACCTTTGCGAAGCACAGGTATACAGCTAGTAATTAATACATTGGGACTCATTCAACTATATACGTTCAAAAATTAATAAAATTAAACCATATTTTTAACTTTTATATCACAACAAAAAATACTAGGTCACAGTATTTTAATTAATGATAAATAATTCTAACCATTCTGTATGTACGCTGTATAAATATAGTGTTATTCTAGCGGAAATGTTATTAAAACGCTACAATTAAAGTCATGTAGAGGGCTGTTGGGTGGGGCGGAGGTTGTAAATACACGGTGTATATTATTTAGATATTAGTATTACGAGCTGTGTTTTTAATTTGTCTGGAGGGTGTGCGGTACACTGCGTCACTATTGGCAGAATCTCGTATTTAGTGTATAGTCCAGTTAGTAGTTATAATGGTATAATCAATATATACAGGGGTTTCGGAACAATATGCAGTCGTTTTGTAGAATTTTCTTTATGTAAAAATAAGATCAAAAGTTCCAATAAACGTAGACCCGAAATCGCTTCGTTTTCCATTCATCAACCATTTTGTTTTTTACGAAAAAAACTTAATATGTTTAAGAGTGAATAAGATAGTGAATTCAAATATATGTAAACCTTTACCAGGGTACAAAATAACAGCGCTTTGTATATTTAAAAAAAATTCAATGTTAAATGTCTCTAAAATTGCTAACGGCCACCATTTTGAAAAATAAAATACACTGGTCTGATTTTTGTCCTCTTGTAACAGCTTAATTAACAAATATGTGTATATAATTTGAACTCAATATACCTAATTGAAAAGACATCATGTAAATGAGGAGGCAGTACAACTTCTTGACAACTGCGATTTAATCAGAAGACTGAAGAGGACAAAACCTTTTGAGTTGGTCTAAGTGTTTGGTTGTTGGTGAACATTGTGTGATATAATAATTTTAGGTCACTGGTGGGTGACTTATCTATCTATATAAAAGCGAAATGGCACTGATTCATTCATCAGCAGAACTAAAAATCTACAGAACCAAATGAGTTCAAATTTGGCATGCATGTTCAGTTGGACCTTTAGACGCGCATTAAGAAAGGATTTTGAAAACGCGCCCAATATTCGCGTTTTTCTAGCGATTTTTTGCGTTTTCTCAGCTTTTTCGAGAACTAATTGGCAGAAAATGTTGAAATTTGGTACTTAGGTTCGTTTCAGGCCTAAAAGTAGTCTGTTAAAAAATGTTTGAGATTCTCCCAAAATTACGCCAGAAATAGGCGTTTTTGCATTTTTCCTTGCGTTTTCAATGCGTTTTTTGATCATCCTCAAATTACGCCTGATATTGACGTTTTCCCAGTTATTCTTTGCGTTTTTGAGGCGTTTTTTCATGTGTTAGCAGAACGACTGAATAGTATACAATAATCTGTTTTAATTTTTGGGTTGGTAAGCAGTGAGCGGAACCCTCTAATCTATTTATATAACAGCGAAATACCACTCAATCACTCATCACGATTTCTCAAGAACTACGGAATGGATTGAAATTAAATTTGGTATGTAGCTTCCTCTAGGGCCATAGGTGCTCACTAAGAATGGGTTTGAAAAAATTCGAAATTTTAGGGGGTGTTTGGGGGATCATAGTTATTAAAAAACGATTTCTTCAAAACTACCGAACGGATTGGAATGAAATTAGTATGTAGCTTCCTCTAGGGCCATAGGTGCTTACTAATAATAAATCACGATTTCTTCAAAACTACCGAACGGATTAGAATGAAATTTGGTATGTAGCTTCCTCTAGGGCCATAAGTGTTCACTAAAAAAGGGTTTTAAAAATTGGAAATTTTAGGGTGGTTCGGGGGGGTGGGGTAAAAATTACTAAATCGCAATTTCTCAAAAATTACCGAACAGATTGGATGGAAATTTGGTATGTAGCTTCCTCTAGGGCCTTAGGCGCTCTCTAAGAAAGGGTTTAAAAAAAAAATCAAAATTTTAGGGGGGGGGGGGTTGGGGATCTAAGTTATTAAATCACGATTTCTTCAAAACTACGGAAAGGATTGGAATGAAATATGATATGTAGCTTCCTCTAGGGCCATAGGTGCTCACTAAGAAAGGGTATGAAAAATTTCGAAATTTTAGGAGGGGTTTGGGGGGATCAAAGTTACTAAAATCATAATTTCAGATCTTTTATTATTATGCCAATAGTGCTTTTATTATTTAAGATCTATATATATAAAAGACAAATACCACTCACTAACTGAACACTTCAAAAGATTACAATTACGTTAAAAAGACTGAAAATACTAACCGCCACGGGCAACGCCGTACGGGTCAGCTAGTTGGATATAAGATACAATTTAGAGGCAAATTGATGGTTAGTCTGTAAGACTAAATTTAATGTATAATTTGAAATGAAATAAATATATCTAAAAAAAAAATATATATACCTAATTCAAAAGATACTAAGAAAAAAAAAGGATGGATGATTAAGGAAAATGTATCCTATTTTTACCTAAGAAACTATTTTAAAAAGGGGATCAAGAGAGTTCAGGATCAACCTCGAATACATTTAAACGTGGTTTGTCCATACAATCCGTTATAACCATGGGGGTTACATGGTGTGGTAGTCCTTATCTTGGAAGAAGGTTTCAGGGGTTGGCTTCAGAAATATGGGTGTCAAAGAGCGCATTGCACCAATATGAAACAACATTGGCGAAGCAGCTCTGAATCGAGTGCATAAGTTGCCGAGACTGGCCAGAATGTTCCTGAATGTTCTAGAAACTTCCAGAATGCTCCCATTGTATTCTAAAATATTTTAGAATGTTCCACCCAGAATGTTATAGGATTTTGTAGAAAGCGCAGTTACACAGACTTCGACAACAACTTTAAACCAATAAAGATTTGCAGTAAAAAGACATTTGCGAACGCTGTGGAAGAGTTTAAATTTATAATGTATTTAAAGTTGAAAACAAACAATGAACATCACTTATTAGATGACCGATTGATTTTCGACAGGAACACTCTATATGACACAGCCATTTTAGTCCAGAATGGCCGCGGCAAATAATAGTGTTGAGTGCGCACAGATAACGGATAGGCAGTCGACGTCCGTTTGCCGTTAGGTGTACCCCTACTTACTAACTGTGTTTGTGCCTTTTTATTTAATGTTTTGACGACCGCCAGAATGTTATAAAACCTTACTGTAGGCTCGAAAATGTTCCAGACGATTACTTCCTGAACAGTCGAGAACGTTCTAGAAACGGGAAACCGGAGGTATGAAGATAGAGAACTTAAACTTGGCACTTATTAATCTTAATGTAAAATATTATTCGTATGAAATGTTTTAGATCAAATGTACTCATAGAAATGACATGCACCTCAAATAAATTGGCGGATATCGTGGGTTTTGCTTTTACTGGTATTTAGCTGATCATCTATGAAAACCTAAATGGGAAACATAGATTGGTTTGGACAAAACTTAATATACGTTTTTGGTCCAGTGAACTCTCAATACTTAGTTAATATATATTTCATTGATTTGACTTCAACTCCAGAGTTTAGTTCGTATACAAAATTGTAATCCCAATAATTGTAAATAAAATAATTTAATATAACAGTACAATACCTTATATTTTACTGTCAGTGGCCTATTTTTGTTACTTTTTTTACGCGTTTTGGAATGCCTACCCATCATCAGAAATCTCTAGTTGATTTTAGGTCGTCAAAACATTAAGTAAAAAGGCAGAAACACAGTAAGTATGGTTACACCTAACGGCTAACGGACGTTGACTGCCTATCCGTTATCTGTGCGCACTCAAAACTATTATATTTGCCGCAGGCTTTCTGGACACTTATGGCTGTGTCGTATAAAGCCTTCCAGTCGAAATTCAATTGGTCTTCTAATAATTGGTGTTCAGTGTTTTTGTTTTCTTCTTTAAATACATTATAAATTTCAAACTCTTCCACAGCGTTCAAAAATTTTCATGTACTGCAAATATATATTGGTCATTGCCGAGGTCCGTGTAACTGTGGTTATCATCAATTAAATGTGGTGCTTTACGGGTATCACTGCGCCTTATCTTGTTAACATATGTCCCTTTTTCTAAGAAACAAATAAAGATATCACAATTCTGTTTTTCCCCTGAAAATATATGCCTTTTTACATATATGGAAACTCTAAAATTAGTTTTTTACTAATTTAAAAAAAAACTTGTTTAGATTTTTTTTAAATCCTATATATATTTTTAAAAAATGCTACTTTTATTTTTTTAACTATATTTGAGTTGTTAGTAATCTGGGTAGATTTGATAAGTGTGCACAAAAAATTTCAAGCAGATACCTTTGGTAATTTCAGAGATACAGGGGCATTTATCTTAAAAAAAACAAACTTTGGGAAAACGATGTAGAAGACACTGAAGTTCCAGTTTTTAGCTGAAAACCCAAGAACATGGTCTCATTGAAATGTAAATAAAGTAAGTTTAATTGTTTGTATTATACAAGTGTTGTATATCATTGTAAACAAAAAAGAATAAGCTTTAACATAAAATAAAAAATGACAAAACAATTTTTTCCTGTGCAGCAACCCCCTTTTGGACTTGTTATTCGAAACAGTGTTTTTTGGCAAGTGCTTTTTAAAACGTACTTTGGATGCTCTTCTCGTTTGGCCAATGCAGATTTAGTCACAGTTATCTCAGGTTATTTTATAGACGGTTGTTATTTATATTATTTTATAATATTACAAATATTGTTATTGGTATTATTAATCAAATAATTTAGTCTACATTTTAGGTAAAATCATATTAACTTGTGTCAACACAATTAAAAATTGAACCTTATTATTTGTAATATATATTATATGCCTTGCAAAATTTACCAAAAATGTAGATGTTTCGTTAACTACTTAGACCACTGATAGGTTATAGCTCGTTAGTTTTAGCATGGACTTTACGATGCGCTGGCGGGAGGGAACAATATAGGCAAGTGGGGATGCCGTACGCTGGAGGGAAAGGGACACTACGTTCTACTTATAAAATTAATGAAGTTAATACTTATAGGCCTACTATCAAAGTTGTCGCGGCAGCTTTGTGTTGTATTACTTGCAACATGTAAATACTGTATAGATTTGGGAATTTTTATATCTATATATAAATAGAATAAGAGTTTTGTTTGTAGACTGTTAAGAATAGTGTGATTTTTCGTTTCTTTACGTTTCATACACCAAAGAATCCGAAACAAGCCTTATCTCAATTTTTGTCTGTCTGATGTCGGTAACGCTCGCAGACCTATTTCTTGTTCATGATTAACGTTAAAACAACTTATAACGATAGATATAATAACTATTTTAACAAAGAAATAAACACGAGTAACAATAAAAACTAAATTTTGATACTATTTACAAGTATTAAGTAAAATAAATAAACTTATAACTTATTATTTACAAAAGTACATAAGTAGGCCTACGTTTGTTTATTCATGTAAAAGTATCGGTAGTAGTGTATTAAAATTATTAGGTCTATTAATATTACGCGATGATTTGATATCAGCTGCTCCAATTAATTTAGTGAATATGAAAATCAGCTGACCTCAATAATTTAGTTAGTGCTGTAAACGAAAACTTTGCCTGTGTTGTCATTTTTACTTCAGGAATATTACTGAGAAAAATAGGTTATTTTGAAAATAAATATATTAAATTTATTATTAATCACAAATATAAACAATAAAAATAAACAACGCTAAATAACAATAATAAACAGCGATAGTTAAATAATAAATAGATTTGTGCACGGACAATAATGTTAATGGAAACCCGTACAAGTGCTTCTAGCTAGACCGAAGTGTTCCGTTCAAAGCTCGGTAATCGACTGAGCTTCTCTGACCCCCCACCACTCTAATTAACTCCGAGTCTACTGCGCATCTCGAGGTCAGGGTCCATGCTACAAATTCCGTACTATAATTAATTCAAATCCAAAACAATTTTTTTTTTACATTAGTTCAATCTAATTAATTAATGTTTGCCATGAAATCTCAGCAAATAATATGTATTTAGTTATTTTATTTACGAACATTTTATATTATAATACGAACACTAAATGCAGTTTGACCTTTCGGTTATAGATTAATATTTCCGGGGTTAAGATGGCAGTCAATAATTAATTATCTGACCATATTGAAATTTTAAAAACGGTTAAAAACGGTATGTATTAATATTTTTCCGTTAACATAGTAACTAAAATGTTCACGAAGCTTCCAGTAAAATATGTTTTTTTTTTTTTAAATTTTCAATCAGAGAGTTCTAGATTAGTTAGTACTGGAGGATGGAGCTGCGTTCGATCTGAGTGAGCACAGCACGTCACGATCCATCTGCCTTTCTTCAATGAACACTCTGTGTGTTCGTTGTTGAGATTTGGATGGGAGCGAGGGAGGATTGTTGTTTTTAATGAGCATGTGATTATTGCTTTTCAAGATATTAATAGAAATGAAGTGTTTTAGTTCAACTTGAAACTAAAAGACTACATTTCAATTAATATTTTGATATTATTAAACTTCATCACGCATAAATAAAAAGTTTTGTGTGTCACTGCTTTTTGCGTTGTAATGATGGAGTAGTCAAAAAAAAAAAAAAAAAATAGTTATACTTATCGACCCTTATCGAGATAAATCTGTTCTTTCGGATTCTCTACACAAAGATAAAAAGAAAGAATTGAAAGCAGGAGGGAAATATCAGCTAAGACGGAGACATCTGCAGACCAATGCAATTAGAAGATCCCCTACCTTTGCTGTTCTCCCACCGAGGAACGTCGTTGTTGTATTTTTTTTTCATAAGTCTGCTATTAAAAAAGCCGCACTACTCATCACCAAATGGTGTGATTTTTTATTAGCGTCAGAAAAATATGTACAATTATAATGCAACATTTCCACTAAATGTTTGTGGATTTCCTATAGATCGTTCGAGGTTCGTTGAAATTACTAATTCCAAAGAACTTCGGACAAGCAGCTCACGCTCACTAATGTCAACAAGGAAATCTTAAATTTCCAAATATTCTCAAACTAAAAAAATGAACAATATATTTTCCTAATAAAAATATAAATTTTTACTTTAAGTTAACTTATGCTATTTGTCACTAATAGAAAAAATGAGGTCATAAATATAAAATCTATGTTCTGTGTACAGTACAGTTTAATAAGTAATATATAAAGGTGCAGTCTAGTTTCAAGCAAAATAAATTTACGAATGTAGAGTCTAGTTTTATACAAAGTAACCACAAAAATAGACAGTCTAGCTTACGAATTAACAAATAAATTTGAAGTCTATTTTACGAATTAACCTATAAATGTGCAGTCTAGTTTACGAATTAGAATATAAATGTGCAGTCTAGTTTCAAGCAAAGTAAATTTACGAATGTATAGTCTAGTTTTAAACAAAGTAACCACAAAAATGT
>JAGFPH010018918.1:0-15817 GCA_018207615.1 Philaenus spumarius
ATGTACGGCGTGAAATAAAAATACCTTTTTTAAAAAACGTTTTCATTTGTTAAGTTATCGTGTTAAGTAAAGTGAACATCTAACACGATTTTCAAAATTTTAACCGCACTATTTCCAAACATATAGGGAGCGAGGAATTTTGTGTCAACATTTTCAAGAGTATCCAGAAAATTAAATCACAAAGTTTACAAAACATTGGTTTAAAATCCATAAAGGAGTATTTCCAACACAATGGTACCATAAAATGTGTATTTGTTTGGGTAACAACTTCAAATATACTGTAGCTCCGCCCCCTGTTAGCTTCGCTAATCAACGGAGAAGGAAATGCAAACATATTATTGCACACTCTGATAATTTCATGGGAATCACGATTGAGTAGGACAGATGTTTTATTTTTATATAGAAGAAATTAAAATTTTAAGTTATAAAATGTGAACAAAATGTGATACCGTGAAGTAGGCTAATATTTCAAACGTAAAAATAGGCCTAGTAAAAAATAAAGTTTGCATAATTTTAATAGTGATAGATGTTTGAATTATGATACGGTAAGCCTTTTCCTTTGTGTTTGCTAGAACCTAACCTAAAAAAAAAAAACAGTTGGTTTAGAAGAATAATGACTTGTTTGTTTCTTAATTTTCCAATTTAGTAATAAGTCTAAACGCTTTCAAGAAACGTGTGTTGTTTCAGTATAGGCCTATAGGCCTAACCTTAAATTGTGTTAAGCTTATGATCGAAATCAACTGTTCTATTTGTAATATGTAATAACAGATGTTTGAACTATAATACAGTAATACTTTTTCGTTAGTTTTTGTATGTGTTTGTATTTATTTTGTTAACCTAACCTAAATGATTTGGTTGTGAAAAATAATTTACTTCACGCGAAAAGAATTAGGGCGTTTGATCCCAGCCCTAAAACAGATAAAACAGCTGATTTGAATCAACAAATTCTAGATGTGGCCTATACTTAACCAACACACGTTTGTTGAGTGCATTTCCACAATCATTACCATAGCAACCAACTTGACAAATTTAGAACCCGGTAATAAATTAGCCTTCACAACCAACAGTTTTCTTTAGGTTAGGCAATAGCAAACGCAATAAAAAAATCAGTTAATGAATTAAAAACAAGTTAATTGATAAAACGTTGTAAAAACTAACTCCCCAAATTTTGCTCCAGCAGATCTTGCAGATAAAAACCACCGGATCAAATTATCCATTTATAATTTCGAGCAGAACGCCACAATTCCGACTTGGTTAAAAAGGAAATGCAATGTCCAGTCTCGGTATAACTGTCTGTAGAGTTTTTAATGGGATGTAGACAATTGATAAAAGAGGACTGGAACGAATCCTGATCAATGACTTTTGCAGACGGCCTTGGAGGACAATGACCACAAAATACTGGACCATTCCATTCGTTCCTTCTTCTGGAGTATTGACGGTTCGGGTGCAACGTGTCCAGTTTCAAAATTTGACCTTCCGACTATTTGGGTCATAGACGCGTATAATGAAAAGTGAAAGGCTTGTCGGGATTCGTTCGATGAACTCTCATGAAGGGTTCTTACTGGGTTGAAAATTAATAGGAACGTGCTAAATAATTTGAACACTAGAAGAAACTTGTAGATTATCAGGTTGACGGTTGTAGTGTTTGGATTAAATTGATTCTTTCCCTTTGCGTTGGCACACTGTTTGACATACTGGCTCGTAGTTTATTAATCACTTTTGTATGTAAATTTAGCTATTTTTAGTAAGTTATGTTTATTTTGTACCTGGGAACTTTATTTCAGATTAGTTTTACTTTCTCACTCTACTATAGTATAGAGAGAGAAAGTATAGTGATCGCAAAAAAAATTGATGTTGAGATTTTTGCGGAAATATCCGTTTTGGGACCCCCTGTCTGTATGTCTGTATGTATACAAAGCTAGAGAGAAAACTATTCAATCGATTTCGAACAAATTTTCATCAAACATGCCAATTAGGCCTGCATAGATGCACGAAAATAGGTTTTAGAAATTTTTAAAAAACATCCCCCTTACTGGCCAAAAAAACCCCAAAAAATCAGTTATTACTTTAAAAAAAAAAACTAGTCTAACGATTTTGATAAAATTTTGCTTATTTCTAAAAAACTTATATAAAAAAACCCCCTTTTTGGCCAAAAACCCCCAAAAATCAGTTATTATTATTATTATTACCTAAACGAGAATTTTTAGAAACATGCGGTTTTTTGCATATTGTAGGGAACATTAAGAGCTACAAATAAGCCAAATTTTATCAAAATCGTTAGAGCCGTTTTTGAGAAAATTAGATTTTACTCGTTTTTTGCAACTTTTGGGGGGGGGGGGGTAAAACCCCTTAAAAATAAAAAATTTTAACAAATGAAAAAACGCCTGGAGATATTCTAGAACTACACTTACATACCAAATTTCATCAAAATCGGGCCGTTGGTATGGTCTCCAGATCTGTACACATCCTAACATACACACGGACAGAAATCACAAAAGAAAAACACTTTTTTGGGTTCAGGGAGTACCAAAACGGATAATTCCACTAAAAAGCCAAATTCGAAAATTTGGACGAAAACAATACTTTCTCCATATACTACGTATAGGGGGGAGAAAGTAAAATGGATATAGGAAATTATTCTGCACATTTTGTATTTTTACACGACCTTATGCCCGTCTGGTTCCCTCAAAACCTGTGAAAATGTAAAATACAATAAAAATACCCCCTTCAAATACACCTGGGGGATTTTAAGGTGGGGGAAGCTTCTGATTTTATAGCTTCGACCGAAGCGAAGCAGTCCGTAATCCGAGGCCGCAAGGTCGAGGCGCAAACTGCAAAGCACAGCCCATAATCCGAGGTTGTAAGTGGAACGGATCAGAGCGCGAGCCAGAGCTTGGAGGCTGAGGGGCAACCAAATTCTACTAGTATATTTCGTACAAGTAGGCAGCTATACTATCTATCTATTTCTAGCTATCTATTTCCCAAATAGATTATATCCCTAAAACATGTAAACAATTTTGAAAATTCGCACAACTCACGTCAGCCGTTCAGCTGCGTGATCCAAATATAAAGCATGTAACGATTCAGAAATACAATGTCCAGGCGCAAACTCGCAAAGCGCAATCCATTTCCGAGGCCGCAAGGCCGAAGTGCAAACTCGCAAAGCGAGGTTTTCGCTGTAAGCGGAACGAATCATTTCGTGAACCGGAGCTGGAGGAATATACTTCGTACACGTAGGCAGCTATTCAACTTCTTCGTGAGTAGACCAATTTCCCAAATAAGTTGGTTGAAACCCTAAAATCATATAAATTTAGTTTTGAAAAGTCACTCAACTCACGTTGGCGTTTCAGCTGCGTGGTCAAATTTGTTATCTCAAAAAGGGAGTGGAATATTTAGATTGTATATCTGCTAACGGTCGATTAATACGCAACTCTTGCCGTGGAGTATTGTAAAATATAAATTTTTGGGGGATAATAAACTGTGACTTCTCATGAGTTCTGAGTGCTGATATTGGAATATATATAGATGGTGTCTAGCAAAAAGGGTCTAACCAACAAAATTTATTCCTGGGTTTTCGTAGTTATTAAATTTTTAAATTATATAAAATTTCGTTTTCCTGGTTTTTTAGTAAATATATATATATACATACATAAATACCTTAGTGAAATTATGCAAAACAGCCACAGCCGCAGACCAGATATCTAGTCATATCCCGTCAGCTTGGAAGCGAGCCAACCACCGTTTGCTTTACTTCCGCCCTCCTACCCTCAAACCACAGATATGATTAGATATCTGGTCTCCCTAGCCTAGATTCGAACCCAGCATCTTCTGATCAGGAAGACGCAACGTTATCCACTAGGCTCAGGCTTGATTAAAGAAAGCTGACAAATTAACAAAACTTCAGTTACTCTACTATCGGTATAAATACTACGTATAACGTAAAAGATAGTTTATCAGCACCATTTAGGAGTGGTTATAGAAAGTGGGGGTTGGTTGTTCTTAACTTTGAATCTGTACAATTTGTATTCGTGAGAGGTTTATGGTCGTGCCTGACAGAATTTAAAATATTATTATAATACATTTTGTTGGTTAGGCCCTTTTTGCTAGACACCATCGATATGAGGGTTAATGTTGTTTTAACTGTATCAAAGTGCAGTTTCCTTTATTCTAAAAAATCGATTATAACAAAAGGGCAAACGAGTGATCCTACAAGTGGTTCGTTGCATTTCTTTTGATGTAGCAATTCTAAAAAGATAAGATCTGCTTCAGTAAATTCCTTTAAGTCAAGTCTTAGATAAAAATGGACAAAAGTAAAAAGTTATTTTAATGATAAAGGTTCAGCGAGGTCTTCATTTATCTGCCGCTACTTTACCTCTAGGGTAAAATATTTTGTGTAGACCATGTAGGCCACATTGTTCTGTACTGTTGATGGGAAGATAAATCGTCTTGTTGTTGTTTTGTTCCAGGCGCAGGCGCTGAGAGGTGATGAAGAATGGTGATCGGTAGTCCTGGTGGTGATTGCAAGATGCGTGTGGTATGCCATGTTGGGTGCTCTGCTTCACGTGGGGTGTGTGTGCGCGTGTGTGTGCTCTAGTACGTTAGATACGACGACGGCGGCGAGGATCCTGGTCGCCATCTGTTGGTGCTTTGTCTTCTGTCTCGTGTTGGCATTACGAGCGGCCACATCGGCGCCTAGGCCAAGACGTCAGCTCGTACAAGAAGAAGACCCGACCAACGTGACGGCTACGACAGAACCCGTCACCGCTTGCAAAGAGCCCCCGGGGTTCATGTCGCCCCATGTTACTCATATGGAATCACGTGAGTCGACAATTCTCATTCAGTTTACAGTTAAGTGAAATTTGCGTTTTCAAAATGTGTTTTCTTGTCAACAATTTTGTTGGGTGTGGGTTGTACTAGTGTTTAGAATTCTTAACCGTCAGGGATTTACTGTATTTTCCTGTCTTGTCTGTAACCTGAATATATATATATAATCAACTTTATCTAAGTTATCTGTATCCTTCTGATTAAGTTACTGCTGCATCTCCACAGAGTGAGCTAGTAGTGGGAATTCACTAACTGAACTGGATTTGAACCTGTTAGTCGCACATAAGAGTAATGCAACATTTATTACAATATTTTTGAACTCGAGTGCTACTTTAAAGACCTGGTGAATTCTTCCTTTCCATTTTTATAAAAAGGGGATTTCTTCCAATTTTAAGCTCAATACCAGAAGGGGCAAGAAAGAACCTGCTGCCGTCTTAATTTGAGTTCTTGTTGATTGTCACACCCTTATGTATCTTGTCCATTTTATATCGACATGCAATTTGTCTTTAGGATATCCTTGTCTGAGATTCAATCGTGGAAAATTTAGTATTTTTTTCTATTAGGGGTGGAGAAGGGTGGAAAATGTCTTACCACCCTTAGAGTATCATTTGAAAACCGTTACTTTCGTTAAACAGAAATTACCTTAAAGCGTATTCTGACTTATCTTGACAATTTTGAAACTTTTTTATTGTTTTTTAAGGGCAACGTAGGCCTAACTTACTGTGTTTTAAAGTATTCCCCTACTATACTGGTCCCTACCACCAATATATAATTTATTCTCGCCGTGGTTATTGTCACTAGTTAGATGGTTAGAAATGTTAGTTTGTGAATGTCTTTGTGCTGCGACATAGAATCAACGTGCAGCATAAACTACAAAAGATAAAAATATGAAAATTTGACGATATAGCTCCCTAAGAAGGGTATTGAATATTTAAAAAAAAATTTAAGCGTAAAAACAGTGAAAATAGGGGGTTTCCTCACAGCCCTCCCTATAAGAGAAAAGACAGCTGATCGGATCAAAATCTCAACACCAATGTTAGGCCTATATTGAATCAACACACAAGTCTTGAATACAATTACCATAATAACCAACTTAGCAAATTTAGAATCAGTTAGTTATTTTTCACAACCAAGAACTTCTTTAGGTTGGGTTAATATAATATCAATAAAAAATTGTGTGTGTATGAATGAGTATATTATTCTAACATCGCTGGAACGCATGGGCCTCTTTCAACCAAGCTTGGTAGCCTACACTATGACTGGCTATCTGGAAAAAGTATTTTGTGGGTAAAACACTAAAAACCCACCACTAGGATTGGAGTTTGAACTGCATGGTATGTAAAAACTATCGAGTGAAAACTATTATTATGACAAATCTATAGGTTCATGGTCTCTGAGAGGAATTAATAGTGACACTCTAAAATTATTTTAATTTATATTTTTTTAAGAAAAATTAATTTTTTCCGTTATAAAATAAGGGTATTTTCATCCTAAAGTTAAGGATAACCTTACTTTAGCAAATAACACTTTAGCACATTAGCACAAGGGGTCCTTCACTCAAAATTCAAATAGCAATTTATCATGATAACACATTAAGCATTTAGCACAGGTTGCATGAATCCTCCTAACGTCTGATGAAACAGTTTCCTCGTCTCGCTTACCTTGAGAGTAATATACTGGAAACCTAATAGTTTAAAGTGACAGCTCTGTAGCAGCGCATCAAACCGGAACTAGTTTTGTACTACAGCAACAATGCGGAACTATATTATTTAGTTTTTGTAGTAGCCTACTTTATTACTCAGAGTGGTCTTAACGCCTTTGATTTCTGCTGGTAAATGTAACGAGGAACCAGGGCAGGCACTGAAACCCAACCAGGGAACTGCTCTAATGGAGAAGGGAAGGAAGGGCTACTATAATTGACAGTCGAATGTAGTTTATATAAGTGCTAGGGGCTCCGCCAAAGCTCGCTTCGCTCACCGACCCACGTGGTGAAGCAAGTGGGAAAAAAATACAGTATTGGTTAATATGATATATTCACTGTAGTGAAGATTGATCGGGACAGTGGCACTTGAATCGGGGAAGGATATAGAGGTGTGGTATTTTTTGCGTGGTAATAGAGCGATATAAACCTAATCTAAAAACGCTGTTGGTTGTTTACGCTTGTATGAACTTAGATTTTAAAATTAATGTAGGATCAGGATAGCTCAGTGGTGGAGTGTTGCCCCGGAAAGGCAAAGGTCCTGGGTTCAAATCCCGGTCCTGGTCTATGTTTTGTCACTTGTAATTTAAAAATTTAACCCTTGCTGAGGAAGCGTGTAAACAGGTAATTTATGACAAATTAAAAATAATATTACAATTTTACTAATTATTATTTTTATTTTCCGCCACGGGCTCACGACATTTGAATGTGCAGAAAGCTCCAATGTGTAGTTAGTAGGTAACAAAATTCGCTCCGAATGTTTTCAAGAGTCTCGGCTGAAAATCATGTTTTTTGCCTCGTTTATAAGCAAATATATTTCATAAAAATATATAATTTACCATTTGTGTCGCCTATGAATTATAATTTAGATAAATTTCTTGCAAATTACAAAAGATCTTCAAAATTAGATGAACGATAAGTTATATTGAAGAGGACTGTTTCGTCCTGGCATTGCATATCTTCAAGTAGATTGACATTTAAATTTCTCTAAACTCCTGAACATTGAATTGCTCATCTTCCACAACACACAGTATAGAGCAAAGGAACATCTACTTACTCCACAATTCTCCCCCTGATTAGATGCAATGCTAAACAGTATCTGTTATCATCAGTTTTATACTAAAATGGCAATAGAGGCACAAGTTTCATTATGAATGGCGTTTTACGTCCGCGCCATAAAAAATCTTCACAGTTCCACTGGGAAACATGACTTTCATTTCTCCTTTTATTTTCCCTCCCACATTCCCTTATTGTCGACCGTAAAAAATAATGCAAACCATATTCGGAGGCCCCGGAGGCGTTTCAGACCAAACTCCAATTGCGTTTTATATATTTATGTGATGCTGCCTGCGTATAAAATATACTCAATTTTGGTTACATTTAACACGTTCACTGCTACGCAAATTTCGTATTTCCTATGCTAGGAGCTGACCTTTTATTTTTTATATTTAAGGTCTAAATGAGTAGAAATTACTTTATTTTTTATTTTTGAACCTTTCTACGTAATAATCACTAATATTTTAAAGCGGACGCACATAGGCTTAAAATTGGCATGCGAAGCACGCAATGCTCTGTGTATTGAAAATTCTCCCAATACATGGGTTGGCGTGCGAAGGACGCAATGCATTGTGTATTGAATACACTCCCAATACGGGGGCAGGCTTCCGAAGCACGCAATGCATTGCGTATTTAAAATACTTCCAATATGGGGGTTGGCGTGCGAAGCACGCAATGTACTGTGTATTGAAAATACTCCCAAAACGGTGATTGGCGTGCGAAGCACGCAATGCATCGTGTACTGAAAATACTCCCAATACGAGGGTTGGCGTGCGAAGCACGCAATGCACTGTGTATTAAAAATACTCCTAATACGGGGGTTGGCGTGCGAAGCACGCAATGTATTGTATATTGAAAATACTCCCAATACGAAGGTTGGCGTGCGAAGCACGCAATGCACTGTGCGTCGGCCGCTTCTCATAGTGTTCAAGCTCACATGCGCATAGCAGTGAATGTGTTAAATAATTTTTTCAAATAGAAAAATCGGTGTACAAATTATACATTTTTTAAACTGTATTTTTGTTTTTATTGCCACACATATGCAACAAACCCTTTGACTTACACAACATAATTAAAGCAATTTAAATTGTATTACAAAATATAATTATAAAATTGCAGACCTCCACCTGTATTCTTATACAAATTTTAACGAACATGTATTTGTTTGTTTTAGACTATTCTAGGGTATTGTAGGCAATTACCAAGAATCGGATGTTTTGAGTGTGTTATCGATAAGTAAGTTATCTTTAAAGCTTCATACAGAATGAAATCCCGTTTTTGTCGTTGCAAATTAAAGAATTTTTTTTTAAACTAACGGTATTTTGAATATTCGATTTAAAAAAAGTTAAATAGCCGCTGTTTATAAACGAGCCAAGAAAATCGGTTGGTTGTTTTTCTTAAATTGTGTCTGTAACATTTTAAATAGCATTAAAATTTCAACTACATATCATCTACCATTTTGGGGAAAATCTCTATTATATAACAAAATTCCTGTCATTCACGCAAAAACTCTGACCGTACTGCGCATGCGTCAGGATCCAGGTCAACGGAACCTTCTTCACACTACCTCGATCTTTATCAATCATTATTTCTATGAAAATATCATAGTTTGCATTTGCTTTGCCGGGGTTGGTGAACGAAGCTAGTAGCAGGGTCGGAGCATTCTAGTAAATATTTAATTTGTCGTTGGTGTTGATGTGCGAAAGGAGCTCCTGAAGTTTTAGAACCACTGTATATTTATTTCTTACCGAATTTCTCTTTTTAACCAACTCCTGGAATTTCTACTGTATACCATTTTTTTTACATACTGTAATCTATTATTGGTTACATCGTGATTCATTCCGGAAGAAAATCAATCTACACGTTAGTTCAGGCAATAAACTGTAGGCAGCGTAAGGTGTCGCCTACGTTTTTCTATACGACTTTGAGCTTTGATTGGTTAACAAGCTTCGACCCGCCTTCACTATAATCTTAATGAGCTATTCTCGGCTTCTTTCCATTCCATTAAAACTTACACTTAGCTTAAATTAAAAATGAAATAAATTCCAAAGCAATACTCGAGCAGATATTGTCCTCAAGACTTCTTTCAACTAGCCTTTAGCGGTCGCATTCCTTTGACTATTATTGTTTTTAAGTAGCCTAAGAAATGCTCCAGAGACGGAGGTATTTTTTGGTCAAAGTTTGGTGAGTAGTTGTTCGTAAGATCAAGGTTCCCGGTTTAAATCTGGTTGAAGACCATGGATGATTGTTGAAGACCAGCTGATGATACTTCATCCTTTTCTCTCTTAGAAGGCCCGAGTACTGTGCAGGCCGTATCGCCGAAAGTGGTGCTATTCAATCCAACTCCATCTGAACAGATGGTCAAACTAATTTGCTCGATTGTGAGTGAGGCCATGGGCTCAATCGTAGGTTGAACGTATTCACGGGGAAGTAGTAGGCGGCTCTAAATCGTTGGACTATGGTATGTTTCGTATTTCAACTAACTGCATCGGTAGGATTTTTTCCCCGTTCTCAATTTTGGAGGGCTGTATTGGGTCTGACCTCTGCGTTACAGATCTGTTTTTGGTCTCAAATTGTAGCAAATTTAATCTACTTTACAAACGTAAATAACATCTTTTATGAAAAAACGCATAGTTTAGGAGATATAGTGGGACAACTGAAAAAAGTGCGACAATTTCGCGGTTTTTCGCGTGCTACGAAGTTAGCACAGGTCTTTCGGAGCTGCAAACTTGGATATACACTACTGGTAGTGGTCCTAACAACATATTAAAAAATCAGAACTAGCCGTTAGTTTGCGATTTTAGCGATTTCTAGTGTACTATTTGACTGGACTAATATTTGTGTTACCTTTGTGCCCTGAAGATTATATCTCGATATATCGATATTTTTGTATCAATACTTCTACCTTTGTGCCCTGAAGATTACACGAGTCAATCGTTGTCATTTTATCGGATCATCCACCGACGACAGTTACGGGTGGCAACATTATATCGTTATATTGCTCTCAATATATCGATACTTCGGATCCCGATATATCGGTGTTATATATGCCAAAATATCGAAAACTTGTTTTGTGAATATTGACAATTAACCTTAATCCGTATAGATTACTATTGCGTTTTTTTAGTTACCGTTACATTACATACACGTTGTCGTCACGCTGCGACAGTGTCTCGGCCCTGTGAGTGAACTTGGCACTTGGCGTTGGCTGTTCTGTTGGCTGCCCCTCCCCCTTCACCAAAATTATTTTATCCGAATACTTATAAGAAGTCCCTATTTCGTAATAAAACATTATTAAATTTATGTATTTTCTGCTTCGGGCGATGACCGCACATGTTGAAGTCAGTTTGTCGAAATTTGGTATGTGGCTTCCTCTAGAACCATATGTGCTCTCTAAAAAAGATTTTCAAAAAATTCGAAATTTTATGGTTGTTTGGATGGGACAAAGTTACTAAATAACGATTTCTCTAAAACCACTGAACGGATTGGAACGAAATTTGGTATGTAGCTTCCTCTAAGGTCGTAGGTGCTGATAAGAAAGGGTTTTAAAAAATTCGAAATTTTAGAGGGGGTTTGGAGGGTCAAAATTACTAAACAACGATTTCTCCAAAACCACCGAACTTATTGGAATCAAATTTGATATGTAGCTTCCCATAGGGCCATACGTGCTCGCTAAGAAAAGGTTTTAAAAAATTGGACATTTTAGGGGAGGTTTTGGGGGGGTCAAAGTTACTAAAAATCCCCATAAGAAAACATAGTGTAAGAAAACATATTTATTGATATAATATATTTTTTGTTAATAAACATTTAATTTTGATTTGTCTATCCTTGCAAAGCCGGATCGGGCCAGCTAGTAATAACTAAGCGAGTAACATAAGATTTTTTTATAAACCTAACCTCAATTTTTTTTACCTAAAGCTCACAAATCCAGGAATTCAGTTTTACACGATTAATCCTACATAATATGTAAAACAATACGTTATAAAGAATGTATGGCGTGTTATCTATCTTGTCTGGGTGAGATTTGATAGTGTGTTATCAGTAAACGGAGCTGTATAGTTCATAGAGCTTCAGTCGCACGCCACCAGTCAGCGTGGTAACTTGTCGGAAGTGAAATGTATAGTTTAGGATAGTGACAAATTGTGATAATAGTGAAAAACAATCTGGTTGCTTGGATGACTACAAATGTAAGTTTTTATTGTTTTGTAAATATTATTGGTTATGATTGTTTCTGATAATTGTCGTAATAAATTATTTTAAAACATTTTTAAACTGAGATTAGGCTTATCATATATTGTTTTTGGTTGTAGTTGTTGTTTTTAACAATTATCACAATAGTATTAATGCAATTTGTTTACAACTATAAACTATAGAAATGTTGAACTATGGTTAAAAAAAAAGAACGGCCTAATGAATATTTTAAAAATATGTTTGATCTAGTTTTAGGCGTTGTTTTTTGGCATTACCAAAAACAAATTTTAACTATTGTATAATGAACTTTTAGGTTAGCAATGAGTTGAGAGATAATGGTTGTTTTTCGGGGGAATATCACCTTGAATAATTTTTTTCAACTTTAATATTCTAAAATGTATGCCTATTGTATTTATCTGAATGATTTTCATCGTTCGATAACAATTAAAGGCTAAACATTTGTTAAGTAAACTTATGTAAATGAATCGATTTTTAAATTTAAATAAAATGGTTGTCTTTCAGTTTCATAAATTGTAATTGATTTTGGTTTGCTCATGAAAACACCTCGTATTTGTCATGTATTTGTTGTTTGTGGTTGTAGCCTTATTTTGGACAATTACTTTAATAAATTATTATTATGTTTTTTTTTTAATATTAAAATAGTTGTTTGGATTGGTTGTGAATAATTTTAGTGTGCCCATATTTATTTGGTTGTGGTTTTATTAAAAATTTTATAAACTATCAAAATAAATTTTTCACACTCTTATTATTTTAGATGACCCATATATTTTTGATTCGCGTTTAAACCATTAGAAATTGTTCCTGCTAAGAATTTTTGTATTTCTGATTTTTTTGTATTTTTGTATTTTTTGTATCTCTTTTCTTTCCTTGATTTTAATTTTTTCAGTTCTTGTGGTGTATATGTGGATATTTTTATTTTTAGCATCACAAATTACTGTATATATTGTTAGGCTAAATACCTTTGGGTTAGCTACAGTAATTATTTCCATTATTATTATTCACATTAACTTCGTTCGACCAGATGTTTATTACACGCAAATCTTGCATGAAATGTACAAAAAAGCTTGTAATAAGTTGAACTCCTTTCTTATAAGTACGACTAGGTAGCCTCGATTACACTTCGGACGTGACAGAAACTGACGTCACGAACTTGATCATGTTATTGCACTGCGCAAGCGTCGTCTGTTTTTCGTTTTTTTTTTTTACTGACGCAAAACTAGTTTCATTAAAAACACTCGCATGCAATTGCAATCGATAAAATTACTTGCAGGCAACATAGTACGAATCGACAGTACTAAAGTTTTTTAATGTGATATCCTTTATTTTTTATTTGATTACTGGAATTGTCATCCAAGCTGAATAGGCACTATAGATTGGATCTTTATGGGAGCTAAGCCTACACAAATTATTTTTAATGTATACAATTTTCCGTACATGAACTCTGTAAAAGATATTTACTTTGGTGAGCGAAAAGTCTTTCGACACTGTGCAATTTTATGAAAATGTTCACATCGTTTTTTTTTTTTTACATGTTTTCTGTGTAAGAAAATGTGCACAAATAGGCCACACGTACATTTAAAGAAAGAAACAATAACATTGGTTTGGGAACAACATATTACGAAATCATATCATTAAAAATCAAACAAATAAGAATTATCTTATTATCATTTGTTTGCTTGCTTAACGCTTTTACTTTATGCTAGACTAATAACGAGGGGGGAGTAGCGTATATTGTAGGTAAATCGATTGCCATTAACTACGTTCGAACTTACGAAGTTCCAACTAATCCCCTGTACAAATAAATCCTTATAAAAACAAAAACAATCTTACAAAAGTTTACGTTTTAAGATTCGGCAAGCCCAACCACTATCTTGAATCTCAACTCCCATAAGAGCAATGTTAAAAGGGTAACAACATTACTGGAATAATAATGATCAGAAAGTTATTCTGAATATGCCATTTGAAAGGTTAGGACGGAATGTGGATATCATCTAGTTTAAAAAAAATTTGTTTTAACAAAAATTTTTCTATGATTTTCCTCAGTTTATTCAATAACACAAATATAAGAAATGTAAAAAGCTCCCCACATTCGAGGTTTAATTACCTTTTGAATAAAAGTAATTTCAATAAATTTGAATAATTTATGACGAAAAAATCTGCTTTATGTGGAAGCATATAAGCGCCAAATTTGTGTTCCTGTTCGAGTGTTTAGCCTGCACTCTGGTGGTTATCACATCAACTTGTCGCTCGCGGAGGAATACTAGAAAAATAATATATTCGTTAATTTTGAATGTGTGAAAAAAACATTGTTTAATAACACATACATTGTCAAGCATGCGCATTTCAGTACGTTTACAGTCAGGGTTAGGTCCGAAACCCTCTAGTTTCCGCCTTTATGAAGCTGCCCTATATTTGCTAGCGGAAGGAGGAAACGTACGCAAACTCAACGCTAGTAGTGTACAGCGTTGCCACTTGGAGAGCTGCGGTCAACTCAAAAATATGTTGTCATTTCTGCCGATCCTTGATAATAGGCTACAAACCCAGTAGATATTAGCAAATATCAGTCTACAAATAGGTCTATATCAGTTTCTATATTAAATCACATCATTCGTGTTGTCAGACGAATAACTCATGTGAAGTCAGATAAACGTTTAGCCGAAATTTGGGTTTGCTTTAACTTCCATTTTGTCTGATATACAGCAAATCCCACTCATTCATTAGTTATTCAAAAACATTACACAAGGTTATAAACTCTCTTATTTATTGCACAACTTTATGGGGTACAATTTAATTTCTTCGGGTACATGGTCCAACTGCCCTTTTCGTATCTGAAATTGTTTGAACTTCTTTTGAAAAATGTCCTTTAAGAAATTTAAGTACGTGTGCATATGGTCATAGATCATGAATAATAAAATAGATCATGCATACATACGGGGGCTGTGTGCCGAAAAAAAGGTTGTCGGGAAAATAATGCATGATCGCGCCGCGAGGTAGCGTTAGGGAGAAATCATTCAAGGCATTGGTGCTACACACCGCGTCCGTCTTTTCCCTCATAGATCGCGCCACTATCGTCGAATTTCCAGTGGATTGAAATAGTGCATTGGATCGGAGTTCTATTAGGTTATCCAAATACAATGATATGATGAAGATGGGGCGTTTAGTTCTCTAAACTGTTGAAAAGACGTAATGCTACTGCTTTTAAAAGTTATTTATCTTACTATGAACTTAATTGAATAGAAAATAGTGGCTTCGCTGAAAATGTAGGCTTCTCCAACAAGATATAACATATTATATGCTCTATTAAAGCTCTAAGGACATACTTAAGGCACAATTTTCTATCAAGATGTACATCTCTACTTAGTATATATTTAATAATGAGTGTTTAACTTTATATTTATGACCAAAGATTATGACTGCCACAGACGTTAAAAATTATTGAATAAACAGCAACAAATTTATTTTTTATATGCCTAATCATGTGACTGTGTTATAAAGAATGGTGACTATACGCCTTACAAAATGAGACTGTGTAAAGGGCCTATCTTAATCCCGTTCGGACCAGGCATCAAGATAATACAACACGGCCTACAAGTAGATGGACTTATCACGGCGACTATGAACTATCGCCGTCTACAAATATTTTTATATTTTTTCTACTTTCTGCATGAACCGCTTCAGACTTGATGAATTGACTTATCAAAGTGCACAGCTGCCGCGCGCTGGTCACGTGACTTCGATAACAGTAGGAGATATTGTGTTTTTCCGATCATTATTCAACGCACCTAGTTGTAAAATGATAACATGGAAACAAAATAGAACAAATACATTGGTGTAAAGAGGATTTGTTGATCAGGCTCTGCACCACGCCTTGCCAACATTGTCATGGGCGCCCATATGATATTTTCTAGGGGGGGGGCTAGACCGGGGTATGGGGTTTAACACGCTCACTGCTAAGGACGTACATGTAATCGTGACACTGAACAATATAAGAAGCGACCGTCGCACAGTGCATTGCGTGCCAACCCC
>JAGFPH010018919.1:4664-15813 GCA_018207615.1 Philaenus spumarius
CTGTTTAGTCACAGTATTTTGCCGATAACAGTATGATTATAATATTTGTATAATTATAATATTTCGTCGTATTATAATTACGAGAAAGGTGGATGCTCTTTAATAATCACTACAAGAAACGGTGTCTCTCTCCCTCCCTCACACTCTCTTTCTCCCGAACCCACCGTAGGCAAATCTCCGCACCAAGAGGTTGCCGACGGCATCCCCCCCATCTACCTGACACCCGTAGGCAAAACTCCGGTTCCCGTTTCAACCAACTATTTGGGAAATTGATCTAATAATCACGAAGGCGCTTTATAGATGTCATATTGGTAGAATTTGTTCGCACCTGAACCTCCAGCTTCGACACGCGCGCTCCTTCGTTCCACTCGCAGCGATTTTGTACCTCGACCTTGCTTTCTCGGAATATTGATTGGTTCGCTTCGCTCGCAGCAAACTCGGATCAGAAGATGCCTCTACGGTAAAATCCCCACGTGATGTTATCGGGTACTTTGACGGTATTTTACTTTTTGATCGATTTTGGGGGAACCGAGCAAGCTATAAAGTCGTGTAAAAAAACAAAATGTGCAGAAAAATCTCCTGCATTTATTTATTTACAGAAGATAAATAATAATAATAACAATAATAACAGTGCTTTATTTTACAAATTTCATAAATTTACATTTTTTAATAACACTAAGTAGCAATGGTCTTTACTGACCGTCTGCCAGGTTTTTAAAAGTTTTCTTTATTAATTCATTATTATTTCTTTTAAGCGAAAAACTATTTTAAACTCTAATAAACTATATGTTATACTATTTTCTAAACTACATGTTAAATTTATATAAACCAAGATATAGAAATTATTGTACTGAATACATGCATCATACTTACACCTTAACACAATCATACTTACATATTTACATTCATACCTACAGCAAAAACCACTCAGCCTACTAGAAAATATATTATACTAGCTGACACGTACGGCGTTACCCGTGGTGGTTAGTATTTTCAGTCTTTTTAACGTAATTGTAATCTTTTGAAGTGTTCAGTCAGTGAGTGGTATTTGGCTTTTATATATGTAGATCTTAAATAATAAAAGCACTATTGTCATAATAATAAAATATCTGAAATTATGATTTTAGTAACTTTGATCCCCCCAAACCCCTCCTAAAATTTCGAAATTTTTCATACCCTTTCTTAGAGAGCGCCTAAGGCCCTAGAGGAAGCTACATACCAAATTTCATTCCAATCCGTTCGGGCGTAATTTGAGGATGATCAAAAACGCATTGAAAACGCAAGGAAAAATTCAAAAACGCCTATTTCTGGCGTAATTTTGGGAGAATCTCAAACATTTTTTAACAGACTACTTTTAGGCCTTAAACGAACCTAAGTACCAAATTTCAACATTTTCTGCCAATTAGTTCTCGAAAAAGCTGAGAAAACGCAAAAAATCGCTAGAAAAACGCGAATATTGGGCGTATCTTTGGGATGTTTTCAAAATCCGTTCTTAGTGCGCGTCTAAAGGTCCAACTAAACATGCATGCCAAATTTGAACTCATTTGGTTCGGTAGTTTTTTAGTTCTGCTGATGAATGAATCAGTGCCATTTCGCTTTTATATAGATAGATTCATACACAACTTACTCAATTTCCCCTTACACGTGTCTTATTTTAATAATTGAATTCTTTAATTAACCCCCATCTATATTGCCATGCTTTTTGGGCATATTTCGCCACAAACAGGCCCAATCCCTTCCATTTAAATATTGATTGGACTCCTCCCTGGACAATAAAACACTTCCAAAACAAAATCTTCGTATTTCCTTCAAAATAGGACAGCGCGCCACGAAATGGAAAACGTCCTCCTTTTCTTGTAAATTGCACAACGAGCAATTGCAATCCCCCCCCCCCCCCTCAGCCCACAGTCTGTCATTTAAGAACAATAATTCCAGAATAATAATATTTACAGAAGACCATAAAAACGTTTCATTCTACAGTATAAAAAATCTCAAACAATAGTTACTTTCGGCCAAGAACGTGCTTCCGGTTGTTGGATTTTGTTGGCTAACGAACTCGTCCGAGCGACAACCAACGTGTGTACCAAATTTGGACATAATCGGACTCAAAATGCGGCCGCTAGAGTGCGAACCATATATTGTTGTCTTTGTTATAGGATTAAAAATAAACAAAAAATTAGATAAAGCCGCCTTAAGATACCTATCGGTCTCTTTCGACTGTAATTCTAAACTCCTTTCAATTAAGTTACGAAGTTTTCTTTCTTAGTCTATGTTGCGAAATAAATCTATGGTTTCAGTATGATTATTACACTTTAAACTTATCAATTTTAACACTCTAATTATTAGTAGAGTCTAATAAGGCTGAGAGCTTTGACCTACGGTAACTTATATTTACGGTAATTCTCTTATCATAAAAAAAATCTCGACCTATTTGGGGGTGCCGCGTCATCCACGGCACCCACGCTGCGCACGCCTATGATAGGGTAGGCCGTGTAATACACCATTAAAAAGCTTATTAAAAGAGAAACAGAATGGCGCAAACTAGAGCTTAGTATCTTGCTTCGTTTCAAAGTAATGGACAATCAAAGTTCTGGAAAATTATATTTTTAACATAACATCAAAGCAGGTTATTAATTTGTTGATATTAGGAATAAGTAGGTTGTATGTTATTTTCCAGAACTTTAATTGTCCATTACTTTAAAACAAAGTAAGATATTAAGGCCTAGTTTGCGCCATTGTGTTAATCTTTTAATAAGCTTTTCAATTGTGTATTACATGACCTACCTTCATATTTGAAATTTTTAAACCCCCTTACCATAAACCCCCAAAACCATAGAGGGCCAGATAAGTCAAAAAATGTGCCCTGTTATGCAACACAAGATATATACAAAGTTTCGTTAACTTGTTTTCAGTAACACAAATAATGAGTGGGTTAAAGCGACTTTATGAACACTCTGTATATACACAGGGTGTACAAAAAGTCCCGCACTGGTTTAATATTTCATATGTAAAGAAAATTTGAAGGTAGATGTGATTGAGGAACCTACTCTATGTAAAAATACTATTTTATTAAGATTTTTTTTAAATTATCCGCCATCTTGGATCAGCCATTTTGAATGTGACTTTGTTATTTTTTAACGGGAAGGTGATCATGTGATACATCATTTCGATGTAGAATTTCAAGAAAAAACCAACTATGAAATTTCGTTTTTTTTTTGGCCGCCATTTTTAATTGATGTGCAAATTTCACCGTTGGTTTTCTCTTGAATTCTACATCGAAATGATGTAGCACATGACCACCTTCCCATTTAAAAAAAACAAAGTTACATGACCTACCTTTATATTTGAAATTTTTAAACCCCCCCCTTGCCCCCTTAAGCCCCCAAAATCATAGAGGTTCAGATATGTCCAAAAATGTGTCCTGATGCAACACAAGATATATACAAAGTTTTGTTAACTTATTTTCAGTAACAAAAATTATGAGGGGGGTTAAAGATACTTTATGAACACTCTGTATATATATATATATATATATATATATATATATATATACGATTTTTAATGACTCCCCAAAACGTGTTCTGGGGACCATGATCGGTGCTCATTTACGACTCCCGACCTTAGGCATCACTGTAACCGCAAAAGCTAATATTTCCTATGGAAATTCACTATTAAGTAACGTTTTTTTATGTGATATCATTAAATTCTGGTAATGGAATATAACACCTTTCTAGTGTTTAGTTTTTGTTATATTCAATTATTATGTTTTAACCATTTTTATCCTACGTTTTACGGAATGGATTGGAAAACTGAATTCAGAATGTGCTAATTCCTGTGATAACGTATGACAGGTGTATAAAACTTTTCATTCAGTTCCTCTATTTAAATTGATTTGAAATAATTACCTGAACTGTGTAAAGAGTAAGCAAACATTTTCTTACCAAATCGCAAAAATAAGAATAAAACATTTACAGCAAGGGCTTCAGGTATAGAAAGATTCAAAGACAAGAAGAAGTAAGGTATTAGAGCTTGCCCACGTACTAAGAAATTATTATTGCCTACCTCAGTAGTGTGCCGTTATTTAAATTACTTGAACCAGAAAGACATTTCTCGTTGAATCAAATAAATCTCTGCTTAATACACTGAACGCCCACGGCATCTAGCGGGTAGCGAACATAACTCCAATCAGCTGATCATTAACATTGCTAAGCGCATGCGTAGATAAAGGCAAGTAATGCTAACCTTCATTCGTCTCTCTCTTTATAATTAACCTTGAACTTGAAAGGATCTTCAACGACCGACATGAAAACCTCATGGCAACGTAAACGTTTGTAAAATGCGAAGTGAAACCGAAACTAGTTCTTTAATCAAAAATAGTCGTTAACAAAGTGCGATAAATCAAAAACAGTAATGTCGCGAAAGTTATTCATATTGTAAAGCGGACGGTGAAGTTTCGTTACTTCACAAAACATGTGAATACGTTTAAACATTTTGACTTCTATTACCAGGTAACGATTTAAACAAATTCTTAATTATATTTCCATCTGAGTTGCTATATTAATTTGTACTGTTGTAAATTTTAACTATAATTATATATCTGCAGTTACAGAGTAATTTTGTTAATCTATAAGTAAATTTAACCTATACAGCCATTTCTTTAACCCTATGATACAGCCTATAAGCCTTCAGCAAATTTCACTTTAAAATATGGTAGCCTTTTGTGCTATATAAAGGAGAAACATATTAGTAGAGCCATAGTCTCTGTTAAAATTTTCTGTTATTAATTTTATAAAACAATATGTTACCATACAGTTTCTTGCACGAACAGACATTCAGTTTCTTGCATAATATTACAATTCTGTTTTGCACATGAGTTTTGCACTTAACCTTTTGGTTCTGAAACTAAAATTATGTTGTATTTTGTTTCATAGTTTACAACTGGTGCAACAATGACCTACAAAAACTGAATAAGCTTAATTTTTTGAAAATTTCTGCCTTTAAAAGAACTGTTAGTGTAAAACTCCAACTTAGTGAAATATCAGTGACTATTAATAGATAAAATATATATAATTCAAATAGCAATTACCTGTGTCTTAAAATCAGTATTAATGAAGGCTATTTTATAACAAGAAAAATACAAAAATAATCTGATAAAGGCTGTATGTAAATTTATTTTAATTAAATAACTTGGATGGGACCGCTAGCAAATTTTTGGAACCACAACCCTCAAGGGATTTCATTCTAAATTCAAAAAACCTTTTTTTTCTTAAATGAGAGACGTCTCTGAAAATCATTAAACGCCATTATTTTTATTATTTAATTTGACTTAGTATTAAGGTTGGCCAACAAAACAAGTGTCATTAATAAATCCATGGTGGTATGTATTTAATCTTGTAATCTTGTAAAAAGTAATAAATTGTAATAAATCTTTTTATTATAAATTGGGAGGGTTTTTCTAATTTTACTTTAGGGGAGGGATCTTTTAAATTTAATCAAAATCAATATTGTAAATGCAAACTATTCTTAAATTTTCTTTTTTCAATTATAACTAAGGGCATATCAATTTAAATCTTTTCTTTAAGGGCATATGAATTTTTGCATATCAATTTGCAAGTAATTTAATAAACAAACTGTTTGTTATATGAATTGTATTTATTGTATTTCCTGTAAATAGCTAACTCAGGTGTTCAATATCAACTTTAAATAAGGTAAGGTTACAGATCTTTTGCTGTACTCGGTAAAGTTTCATTTCTTATAGGATTGTATGTACCATCTTAGTCTTAGCCCAGCACGCATTCCAAATTGTTGTCATTATTTCTTTAAAGGTGGTACAGTAGAAAGACAAAATATAAATAGTATGCTGATTTAAATAAAAACACCGAACCACAAAACAAGGAACAAAAACAATAACTAAATTGTAAGTTAGTTATGTTTAATACGTTACCCTTACGTACATTTCGATGACATGGTCATTATCCTCAGAGGGTTTTAACACTACTAAAAAACTTGGGTTTTTTTTTAGTAGTGTTAAAACCCTCTGGGGATGATGACCATTTCATCAAAATGTACATAAGGGTTGACGTATTAATTTACAATTTAGTTGTTTAGTTATTGTTTTTGTTCCTTGTTTTGTGGTTCGGGGTTTTTATTTAAATCAGTGTGATTTTGTCGCCGCAGTGCTCTTTTATTTGTTTGATAAATAGTATGTTACAAATATTTTTACGAAATAAATATGTCTCTAGAACAGCTTGAGTTAGACAATTGTAACCTTAAATTATTAGAGGGAACAACTACTTTCTTAAAAATAATCCAAGGGCATCATCACCAAGGGGGACATGGTGTGTGCGCCCCCTCCCCCCCATATCTGAGTTTTGTGTTTATGTGTCCTCAATATGTGAGTTGTAAAAAAAAGAATTTCATAAATAAAACAAACTATAAAATACTCTACGCGATTTTACTTTTCTTTATATATTTTGTATTACTAATTATTATTATTTATCATCATCATTACTTCATTACTGTTACAATTTATTATCGCTATTTAATAAGTTAAGTGTTAAGGGTCTGCTCCAGTAAAAATAAAATGGATTTTTATCCCATAAGAGCAATGTTAAATTTCAAACCATTTATTTCGTTTACTTTTTATCATAAAATTATTTACAAGGTCTCATTTTAAGCACAGTCACAATACGCATCCGTCTTGCAATTTATATTTTAAAAAATTTCTTTCATTTGTCAAGTAACTAACATTTAGTAAGTACAAAGTTTGATTTTTTTTCCTAACACAATACAAAATTAATAATGAAAAATAATTTGAAAGAAGGATCCGAAATTTTATAAAGAATATTCAGTTTTTTTTCAACACTCAATTACAAAAGATAGACTAATAAAATGGTTTGAAATGAGACAATGTCATAGCGTTCAGCTGCAAGAAATTGCACTGTTTAGATAGGATACAGTGATACAGGAAGTGCGTTTCCTGTTGCTTTCTTGTTTACTGGAGCAGACCCTTAAAGTAACAAAATGACGTAATGTAATCATAAAAACAACAACACGAAAGGATGCGATGCTGATGAAAAACAACAAACTGCATTATAAATTTACTTAAATTTATGACAAAGTATTGTAACCTAATTTCACCTCAGAAATGCATAAAACGATATTTTGAGAAGTAATATTTTCAACATTCCCGGACCCCCCTTTCAACTGACCCCCCGGGATGTGTCCCCCCGATAAAAAACTGCTGATGACGCCCATGAAATAATCAATTATTAAACGGTGAAAAATAATAAATTTAATGCGTGCATTAAAACTGCCCGATTAAATAACATTCATAATTAATTGTCAATTAGATCTTTATATGATGAACATTATTTAATTTTTAAATATGTTTTTGCGATGGGCAAACAAGTGTATGAAATCATTATCCCAGGAGAAGAATCTAATATTAAGACAAAAGCAAATAGTAATTTATCATGAGATACTGTTAGGTATGGAAACTTTGTTTTCAACTATAGGGTTTCGATTAAATGAAACAGCATCATCAAACCAGTGGTTCAGTTATTGAATGCTCCAATTATATTTATTCAAACAATTATCTCAGCCCGACAACATGCCACCCGTAAAACATTAACCGACAATATTATCTTACACAATTTATATACTAGATGTTGAGTTTATAAGACGGACTGGAATAATGGTAGAGGAACAAGCCAAAGAACTTGTTCAAAAATATATATAACAAAATATTTATAGCAATCAAATTCGCTTAGTAAACCGATAATTTTAAAGTTATTTTAATTGATAGTCGTACACACGACGTTTTTGGTATCTATTTGCTTAGAATTAATTACAGAATCATAATAATTCAGAATTACAATTATGCTAATATACAGGGTGATTCAGTAAAGCGTAGCGGGCTATGCAGATTCAGATTCTACATGCAAAAATAAGTCGAAAATGTAAAATAACATTTTTTCAATTTCGGCTTAGTTTAGCCGTAATCCGCCATTTTGTTTTTTTACAAAAACTCACTGTAACTATGGAAATAGATAAGATATCGACTTAAAATTTGCAATAAGCATTTAATATGTTACGATTAACAAGTGTACCAAACACAAAGAATTTATTTTTATAATTTTCAAAATGGCGGCCGTTACAAATTTTTAACGTGGAATATTTTGAAAACCGTTAACTTTACAAAAAATGTACAAAAAAAAATATTTTCCTTTTTTAACGACAGACAAAATGCTTTTTTTGTAGTTTCAGTAGGTCAAAGGATAACCGAGTTATCGACAAAAAACATAATTTCTTGGTAATTGTCTACAACCAAAATTAGCCTAAAACCCCAATTTTTTGAAATTGAACAATTTGTGTCGTTGTTTTTCCAGCGGCTACCAGGCTCTAGGCTATCAGATTCTACATGCGAAAATAAGTCGAAAATGTAGTATAACACTTTTTCGATTTCGGCTTAGTTTAGCCGCAATTCGCTTGTAAACAATTACCAAGAAATTAAGTTTTTTGTCGATAACTCGGTTGTCCTTTGACCTACTGAAACTACAAAAAAAATCATTTTGTCTGTCGTTAAAAAAGGAAAATATTATGTTTCTTGTACATTTTTTGTAAAGTTAACGGTTTTAAAGATATTCCACGTTAAAAATTTGTAACGGCCGCCATTTTGAAAATTATAAAAATAAATTCTTTGTGTATGGTACACTTGTTAATCGTAACATATAAAATGCTTCTTCCAAATTTGAAGTCGATATCTTATCTATTTCCAGAGTTACAGTGAGTTTTTGTAAAAAAACGAAATGGCGGATTACGGCTGAACTAAGCCGAAATCGAACAAATGTTATTCTACATTTTCGACTTATTTTTGCATGTAGAATCTGAATCTACATAGCCCGCTACGCTTTACTGAATCACCCTGTATAAGTTAACTTTAAAATACAGTATGAAAACACTATATTATAGAGGACAATTCCCAACTGGCGACGCACCTATGCTAATGAGGGTCGGTCATAATCCCCTGCGCTATGTGTGTGTGGGTCGGTTGAGAACGACCGACCGCCTTCCCTGTTTGCGGGACAGACCAAAATCTATAATCTATAAATCTATAATAGACCAAAATCCTCTGTTTTGCCCACTCAGCATGTTGTTTTCTATACATCCTAGTCCGTTCTTCGCTCGACTCATGATGGCTCTTCCAGATGTCCAAACTTCTGTCCGTGTAGAGATTCTTGCGAGGCTAACCTGCCCCACAGTCCAATCTTCCGGCCCCTAACATAGAAACACTGTCCTTACTCCCAGCCCAACTCCATCAGCGAACCTGGCCCTTGGCCTCCCTCGTAGCAAACTGGCCTCGATACTGAATTAGAATTATGCTTATATAATCCATCTAACTTCCGTGTTGACATCCCAAGCTAGACCATCGCAACACTAGTACAGTGTTCTGCGTCGCATGACCTCTTACGCAACCAAGTTTATATTTCCAGATGCATACCTACTGTCTGTCTTAGACAACTCAATACCTTCACATTAAATATACTAACTCTAATAAATATAGCTAAAAAAACTAAAAAACACGCTTTTATAATACATCGAACTAAAAAGTGAAAAATAAATATAGTTTAAAAAAACTAAAAAACACGCTTTTAGAGCATATCAAACTAAAAAGTTAAAAATAATTTTTCAAATAAGCTTAAAACAATAATAAACGATAAATACTAGCATTATTGTAAAAAAAGCGTTGGGCGCTCGATGTACGAGAAATATGGACAAAGCGCCCCACGCTTTTTTTACAATAATGCTAGTATTTATCGTTTATTATTGTTTTAAGCTTATTTGAAAAATTATTTTTAACTTTTTAGTTTGATATGCTCTAAAAGCGTGTTTTTTAGTTTTTTCAACTATATTTATTTTTCACTTTTTAGTTCGATGTATTATAAAAGCGTGTTTTTTAGTTTTTTAAACTATATTTATTTTTTTATTTTTAGTTCGATTAATTATTGAAAAAAAAATTTGGCCGTGGACGGGATTAGAACCCACGATCGGTGAGTCTGGGGTTTGACGTCAGCGACGACCCGCGCCTTAGACCGCTCGGCCAACGAACGAACTTGCGTAAGAGAGATATACTAACAGTAATAAGCCACTGGCTTTTAGTCCAAAGGAGAGTTACTTACAAACAAACATACAAACATACAAACATACAAGTGAAGCTAATATAAAAGCGTGTTAAAAATATCTAAACCTAACCAGAACGCTCGACTATTCTAACAATACGCAATTATTATTAGAACGAATAGTTAACACCATATTATAAATAACTGAATATTTATTTGATAAATGTATATGTTTTTGAGTATGTAGTATTGGAAAAGTTCTACACTGATGGTGTAAATATACACGCAACGTACACGGTGCATGGTGCAAAAAACGCAATATACAATTTAATATACAAGGTGTTTGAAAAGTCTGGGTACGGCTTAATATCTCAAAATGTACGAGTCTTATGAGATAGAAATAAAAACAGTTATTCGCAACCATAAAAGAACTACTTTTTGGCGAGTTTGACATTTTTCATGTGATACATCATTTCGATGTAGAATTTCAAGAGAAAACCAACGGTGAAATTTTCACATCCATATCTTTGACCGATTAAAAATGGCGGCCAAAAACATCGAAATCGTGTTTTCCGATTTTGCCCCATTTTGCTGTACTATTTTTGTATTAAAATAGTAATTACTTTTCTTTTTGGATTCAGAATTACATAAGCTTTCAAACGATGTGCTACACGACTGTATTTGATTCAACCACTCGAAATCAATTTTGAAAAAATCAAAATGACTGTAACTATTTTTTTTTGTTTAATACTCCCAAATATCGTTGTGTGGCTTATCGTTTGAAAGCTTATTTAATTCTGAATTCTAGGCACAGACTTCTGCATGTAGAGTGATTTTTGCTATTAACAGTAATTCTTTCTTCTGCTGCATACAAACCCCCTCCATAGCACAACTCCATTCACAGATGTGGATAAACAAGGTCAAATACGAACACATAAGCGGTGCTTGTTACAAAATACAGGTTAAGCAGGTCATCAAAACGTACAATACACTCACAACCGAAGATTTTAATGAAATTCACTTAAAAG
>JAGFPH010018920.1:2053-15811 GCA_018207615.1 Philaenus spumarius
TAAACATCTGTTCCTTATTTACATGACCGAAGCCAGGTACGACAGCTGTAATAAGACGGGTACAACAGTTATACAAAAATTGGTATGATAGATATAAACATCTGTTCCTTATTTACATGTCCGAAGCCGGGTATGACAGCTGTAATAAGTTTTCCTTATTTACCTGATTGAAGCCGGGCACGACAGCTATAAAAAGTTTGACTTATTTACCTGAACTAAGCCTGGTACGACAGCTAGAAATAAAATTTGTTCCTTACTCACCTGACCGAATCCTGGTACGACAACACAAGAAAGCAGACAGAATGTTTCATTCTCACACATTATTGATTTCCTATACAAACTTGAGAAGTTTTCCTTATTTACCTGACCAATGACAGCTACAACAGCTATAAAAAATTGGTATGTCAAATATAACCATCTGTTCCTTATTTACCTGGCCGAAGACAAATACAACAGTTATACAAAAATTTGTATGATAAATATAAACATCTGTTCCTTATTTACATGACCGAAGCCAGGTACGACAGCTATAATAAGTTTTCATTATTTACCTGACCGAAGCCGGGCACGACAGCTATAAAAAGTTTGACTTATTTACTTGAACTAAGTCTGGTACGACAGCTAAAAGAAATGTGTTCCTTATTTACCTGACCGAATACTGGTACAACAGCTATAAAAATTATTATTACTATACAAGTGATATACACAAACTAAAACATGTACAAGAAGCCTATGTTACTAAATAAACGTAATATAATTATGTATTTTCAATGATAAAAATATGTGAGTTCTCATCTTCATCAGTAATTTCAATTACTCTTGCATTGCTATCATTATCTTTATCTGTACATTCTAAAACTGATACTATAGGCTTATGATAACTAAAGTAAGAAACAAATAATTTTGATTGAAATCCATCCAAATGTCCTGTAAAAACAGCATCTATTGTAGTTTTGTATCTTGTGGTGCTTTTACGTCGATCATTTGACATGGTTAATCCAAACTCTTCATTTAAAAACTCAATTAATGGTATAGTATCTAATATTTTAAATGTTGACTATGATTTAAAATTTTGTAAAATACATAAAAATATTCCTCCCCGGTGGGGAATCGAACTCCGGTCTCCCGCGTGACGGCGGGGATACTGACCACTATGCTACCATTGACTGTGTTGGAATTGAGTTATTTAGTGCTATCTCTCTTTTGTAAACACAGAGCCGATGACAAATAATATCTGACGATCACGCGAGATCAGAGATTTTTACCCATCTGAAAAAGTGCCTAACGCGCCATAAGAAGTTTTCACTTCAAAAAAAATTTACTGAAAAAGTAATACCAATAATATATCAATCTTAAATGTATCTGTAAAAGATTGTTGGGTAAAAAACAAGATTATTGCTTACGCAGTGAAGCTTACTGATTCACAAACTAAAAATATTATACTGTATATCAAAGTGTGATAAATATATTGAAGTAAAAATATCTTGTAATTGTTACAGATTTTTGGCCCTGTCCAGCAAATAATTAAGTTTTCCACCTTGGAAGAAGTAATTGAAAGAGCTAACAACACAAACTATGGTCTGGCTGCAGGAATTATGACTAAAGATATAAATAAAGCATTGACATTTGCTCAAGCTGCACAGGCTGGCAATGTATGGTAAGCATTATTGCAATACATTCACCATTCACAATAATAATTTATGTTTAAGATTAGTAGCAAGAAGGAATTTAATGCCTATATTTTAGGGTTTTAGATTATGCTTTTAAATATCTGTTTATATACATGTGTACAAAAATGGGTATTCATAAGACCCCGAGTGTTGATTTAGCTTATAAATATTGAAATAAATGCAAAATTATTTTAAAAACTGAGTCAGTATGCAAAATCTCTGTATATAATTTAAACTGGTAAGTAATATTACATGAAAACTGTAACTTACTACCTTTTCTTACCACAGAGAAAATTTTATACTGTATAATATTTTATATGCGTTTTGAAATTATGTTTAGACCAATTCAACACAAATGCAAGAGAAAATAAATTGATAGAGAAAGAACAACTTTACTATTAGCTATTTAATTTAAAGTAAAAACATCCTCTTAGTATGATGAATTTATAATTTTTTTTAAATAATCTAATAAAATAAATAATTATTTATTTTAACTACCTTATGAAATATTTTAAACTAGAAGGACGCAGGGCTGGAGGCCCTATACTTTTCTAATAAACAAAAAACAAGATAATAGTTTTAATATGTAAGCGAGATGTGATATTATTTAGCACCATGAACATATATAAGAACTTATTTTGTATTGATATCTCTTAAATTTATATATTTTGAAAACGTATGAGTTATATGGGTCATCCATCTTAGGAAAAACTTATATAGCAAACAGAATAAATAGAGTAGGAATAGCAATACAGTAAAACCTCATAATCCGAACTAATTGGGGCTCTAAGTCGTCCGGATAATTTAAAGTCTGGATTAAATGAAATAACCTTAATATGAACAAAGGTACATAATGAAACACCCTTAATAGAAAACGAACATGTATTTTGAGTTTAGTTGTATGTACAGACAATATGTTAATTCATAAAACATGTAGTAAAATGTATTACACTGTGAATATAAAAGGTCCATTCTGTGGACTACTGGTTACTAGTTTAGAATGGCTTATTCCAAATTTAGCTGAATGTAATCTTTATAACCTGCAATCAACTGGCTGTCTGGATTAAGCGAAGTCCGTCATAATGGGGTCCGGATTAATGAGGTTTTACTGTAAATAATTTGTTATTAATTAATTAAAACCAGAGTAATTGACAAAGAAGTATGCAATTCCCATACAAGTAAAGAGGTAATCAATCCTTGCTTCCGAATTTGTTCTGATTCTTAAAATCCGTCATTTTGTTTGTTTTTTAAAAACTTTTTTTAAATCTTTTATGTTAGTTTTTACAAGTGAATCAGAAATTAGTATTTTTATTTTCAAAACAATAGCCATGAACATTTTTTTTTAAATTTAACACCAAATATTTTGAAAACATTATCTGTAACAATTTTTTTCAAAATGGAATTTCAAAATAATTTTCCTTTTTGAACTACGAATAATATTCGCATTGTGCTATTTAAGCATTACAATTTCCATGGATTTATTTTTTTTTTTTAAGGCAAAAAACCTGGGTGGTTATCATTGCCTGTAAAATTTCCATGGACAAAAGCTGCATGGGTGTGAACTTACTTCGCAAATTAAATTAAATGTTTTGTAGATTAAATAGCTCAGTCGGTATAGGTTACAACTACCAGTAATTTGCAATACGGCTGATTTTTTTTATAAGTACCTTAAAGAATGTAGATTAACATCAAAAATCGATAATCGAAATCGACTCCTAGATCGGGTTATTTTCAAGATAACAAGCTGAGACTCAACATAAATATTTAAAATATATATTTTAACTCCTACGTCAAGTCCCCTTTTAGTGATTTCCCCTGCTGGAAAATACATACCTGCATTATCGAATTTTTTCAGACAAACCATTGCTCGGACGAAATAAATACATATGACCTTTTTTGTTGAAAAATACCTCTCCTACGCGGTAGTATTTTTTATTTTTCTCTATCTTCATCCCAGCTCGAAATATTAAGGATAATCGAAAAAAAAATGATAATCGATTTTTTTTCGACTTTGGGAAATCGATAAACTTGTAAACTTTTTTTTATGTTAATATACATAACTTTAATGTACTTATAAAAAAAATCAGCCGTATTGTAAATTACTGGAACTTTTGGTCTAAATTTGCCCCAACCGACTGGCCTAAAAGAATATTTTTAAAAAAGTCTAAATTTAATTGATGATCCGCTGTTTGTACTGCCTTCCAGTACAAATATACCGGTACATTTTCTAAATATTTGTGAACTAAGCAGCTGTAGAAAACCAGTTTTAATTTATTTTTTTAAATTTAAAGTAGACCCCACTTTGGTTATCATCACCTGTTGAAAAATAACTGTAAAGAAAACTCTAAAGGCATAACAACAAAAACAGAATACACAAAACAAATTCACATTTATTAGTTTTAGAATTGATATTTGAATTTAACTGATTCATTATACATTGAAAGCGAATAGTATAAAATAATAAAATTAATAAATAAAAATTTTATTTAGATGTAGTAAGTGTTGTATGTTTGGCTTCATGTTACACTGTCCAGTTCATCAATATAGTGTAATATATTCTCTTTCATTATTATTTCAAAAAGATGATTACACAAAACTATAACAGGACACAAAATAATACTTAATTCATAATTTACTAAACATAAACAAACAACTTTAATTAAATTGCCAACAGAAAAAAGAAGAAAGTAAATCACATTACGCAGAAATAAAGAAAATAACAATGTTAAATCTAACGAAAGTCGAATTGAATTAAGATCAACAAATAAAACCGAGTAATACACTTGCTCATACCGTGTCAAGGTGAAAACTGAGCAGTGATAAACAGAAGAGTGGAGGGAGAAAAGGGAAACAAATAATAATGCTTATCGTAAAATGTATAACATATGTTAGCATTCCAATGTTAAAAATACATTGCTTACAACTCAGTTTCTTTTCTGTTGTTACATGTTGATAAATATTTTTAATCTGTCATAAGCTTTGATTTTTATTCAATCTAATCATCATTACTCCCACCTTTACCTTATCCTTCACCATCATTACCTTTTCCTTTGTCTTATTTCAGGATTAACTGCTACAATGCAATGTCTGCACAAGCACCTTTTGGAGGTTACAAAGAATCTGGATTTGGAAAAGATATGTAAGTACTTATAATTCATAATATTATTCAATCTAAAAGTAAATTTGAATACTTTATTCAAAGTTATAATTTCATTGCAACAGCGTGTTCTGAGAAGTGTTTGTCGAAAAGCCATGGAGCGACGACACAACATTAAGTTCTACTTCAAATTGGGTAAAACAGCTACAGAAACCCATGAGATGTTGGTGCAAGTGTACGGGCAGGATGCTGTGAGTAGGAAATGTATGTACGATTGGTTTGCACGCTTTCGCTGGCAAAGAATCGATGGAGGACAAACCGCATTCGGGATGACCATTTACAAGCAGGACACCGTAAAACATTGAATGTATGCCAGCGATTCTAACAAAATATCGGCAATTGACTCTGCGATTAATAGCAGAAGAAGTGGGTATTAGCAAAGACACAGTGGGGGCCATCGTCCATGAAGAATTGGACAAACGCAAGATTCGTTCACGATTTGTGCCGCACATCCTAACAGATGATAAAAAAGCAAGACGTTTTGAGGCCAGTGGTATAAAGGTTATTGAATATGACCGAGATTCAACTTTTCTGGGTTGCATTGTCTCAGGAGACGAGACTTGGTGTTACCAGTACGACCCTGAAACGAAAAGACAATCAATGGAATGGCAGTCATCTTCTTCCCTGCGACAAACAAAAAGCCGCTTGGAAAAACCCAAAGTGAAGACCATGTTGATCACATTTTTTTACAAACAAAGAATCATCCATAAGGAATTCGTTCCTGCTTGCTAAAGGGTGAATGCCGCCACATTCTACTTGGAGGTTCTCAAACGTTTGTTGTGGCGCATCCTGCGTGTTAGGCCTCAAATGTTCCAGACCAGAAATTGGATGTTACTGCACAACAATGCACTATCGCACACCAGCATCATTGTACACCAATTTTTGATTCAGCGTGGCATGACAGTTTTGCAACACCCACCGTACTCTTCAGATTTTACGCCTGCTGTTTTTTTTTTGTTCCCTCGTCTTAAGAAGGTCTTAAAAGGGTTGCGGTTTGCAGACGTCGAAGAGATTCAGAACCAAGTGATGGCAATTCTGAAAACGATTCTATATGAAGGCTTCTCCAACAATTTTGAGGCGTTATACGAACGTTGTCAGAAGTGCGTTGTGTCTGGTGGAGAGTATTTTGAAGGCCAATCAAGGTATTTCTAATGTACACTCTGTTTTTATCATACCAATATAAACTAACATGACTCATGCTACAAATAAAATATGTAAATCATAAATAAAATATCCGTGAATACACACATACATACACATGCATACATCCATAGATACACACCCATATACGTGTATACACACAATAGATACTATACATACGTTACATACAATACATATCTATAAATACTACACAAATTTTGAATGAAATAATTGACTGTCATCAACAAAGTAAAAAGAAAAACTTTAAATTTAAATAACAAAACTAAAAATAATCACAAACTTCAGTGCCTCGATGAATGTAAAAGACCAGCAATAAAGAAATTATTTTATACAACGTGAAAATATTCATATTACATAAAATTAATTGGAATAAATCAAACAGAAAAAATGTATTACCAGGAAATCACACACTCTCTCCTTGCTAGGCCAAAAAATGCCACCTAACATTAGATCCAAACTGTGATAGACCTGAACCCTCCCCAACCCGGGCAACAACTGAATTCCGCAATCTGCAACCTGAAACTGCAAAGGATTTATTGAAGATGAATGTACAGTGGAGGGGAAATGAACTCCAGGTCTGAGTTCATAAAGAGATAATGTTTGCTTTAGTAATACACATTTGGATATCAAACTAATCTAAAATGGTGGTCACATGTAAGGTTATTGTCTTTATTAACTTTATAGTTGAATTTAATTATTTAGTTGCATGTTTCATTTTAACAATTTATTAATTTAGTGAAAAATCTATATTGTTTTTTCCAGGGGAGAAGAAGCCCTCAATGACTACTATAATATCAAGACTGTCTCTATCCGCATGCCTTAAAAGAACTGCAACAGAAGACTTACTTCAGATATTTGCATAATGTATATATTACTACATAAAAATTGAAATATTTATTTGATTATATATATTATTATATGAATTATGATTATATTTATGAATATGTTTTGTTATGTATATAATTTAATCAATTGCAGTATTCTACTTTGATACAGTTATTTATATTATTATTGAATTTAATCCTTTATTAAATGTAATCCCAGCTGTTTTGGTAGTTTTTATATATCAGTTGACAACAAATACATAGTCGCACATAGAATTCTAATGTCAAACTCTATAGAAATATATAGTTACACAAATTATTCTAAGTAGGAATAATAAATATTTACTACTTTCTTTAAATTAAAGCAATGGCCTTTTCAGGTTATAAAACTCTCTGTTCTCAGTTTTATATCATGACAGATGTTTTGATAACACGTACACCAAATTTAGGTAATGAAAAATACTCAAAACACTAATATTCATAGCAAATAAACAAATAAACTATTTATTATTATAGTCCTGGTACAGAGGTTAAATAAACTTAAACCTCTTTGTTTCGTAAAATTTCAACAGAACTTTTTGGATGAGGTAAACCATATTATTTTGAGTTTAAATCCAGCTAAAGTTAAAACAGAATCTTAAAGTAACTCTAAGCACCTTAAAGTAAGATCGATCAAGTTCACTGATAAGTTGTAGTTGATTTTTATGGCTTTGAATGACAATAATCTGCTTTTCGAACTGCTGTCCAACTATTATCAAAGCTACCTTGTTAGATGTGGGAGCAAAAATCTGTATGTTTTAAAAATAATGTTATGAACAAAACAGGCACAAATCGTTAAAAAAGCTTTTGTCGTTAATAAATTTTACTCAAAACAGTAATGAATAAGTCAAACGTTTAGGGAACTGTTATAAAATCCCATTGTCAGTCATATCAACTACTTTGTACATTTTATTAATAATAAATAACATGTAAACTGTTTGTATATACGACTAAATAGAAAACAAAATGACAAATCCAACTATATAATTTCTTATTTTTAAACATGTTTTTCGTGCCTTTTGCTGAGATGCAACATTAAAATAGTAATTAGCCTATTACTAACAGTACCGAGATCGAGACGAGGAAAGGATCCGTTATGTATGCATAGCCAGCGCTAATCCTGAATGTGAATCATCATTCTAGCTTTGCCTCCACACTGCTAGAGCTCCTTGTGGATTTATGCAACATCATTCGAAGGCTTTACTCTTGTGATATGGCACATCCTTAAGTTCAATTTTTATTCAGAATTATTTCAAATTTTTTTTATTAGTCCTTTTTAGACAAACACAAAATTTGTATATGTCAGGTCATATTTGAAAAAAACAAATTCAACAATAAAGGACGAGAATATTTACAAATCTTACAAAATCAAACGTTTAAAATATACTCAAATCCAATCTCTAAATTTGGTATATAAGATCTTTGAATAAAAAGTTTCAGCTTTTTATTTTTATTTTACTTGTTACCCAAAAATTGAATTTTTTTAACTCCTGTATCTTTCAGATAAAATAAAACCTCAGCACAAAATCTCACAACAAATACATTTACTAACTTCAAATGTCGCCGTCCTCAGTGATGCACGGGCTACAGTAACCAAACTATAAACTATAAACTCCTGAAGTTAGTAAAATTATTATTCAAATTTTGTGTGTATCATCATAAAAATATGGTGGTCCTCAATCTATGTTCTAAATTGAATAGCATTATCAAAAAATGAGAAAGTTATGAGGGAGTAAAACCTGCATGAAGGTGTTTGTGCCATTTTATTTATACGCAGTGTTCATTATGCCAAAAATGGCCTGCACACTGATATGCGCCTGTTATGGTTGTGCCATCCAAATTCAATTCAAATGAATAACATATACTGTGTGTAAAAAAAGTCCGTCCCCCTCCCTTTAATTTGTTTGCTTGTTAAAACAAACAAATATCTTTTGGGGAACAATACTAACTTAATCCAACGTTCCTTTTGACGTTATTGGAAATTTTGAGTGTTCCCTAAAAATGGGGGATTTTGGGGGCAACTCAAAATTTTTAAATGGGGGAGTAAATTTAATTTTTTAAAAAATTTTCTAAGATGGGGGAGTAAAAATAAAATTTACAAAATCGATTTGGAAGCAATTTTTTCAGTCAAGCACTTTGAAATAAACATTTTTTGGCTCCTGAAATTTTTTCAAAAAACCCTTCCTTTTCGGGATTTTAGCAACTTTATGTCGATTTATTTCAACACGTTTAGGGCTGCCATTTAGTTTTGGATGGTCCGATTTTAATTTTCTTTATGTCTTTTTCATAATCTTAAATAGGCCTTTAAAATGAGGTATCACATGACCATACTTCCCATTTAAAAATTTTGAGTTCCCCCCAAAATCCCTAATTTTTGGGGGACACTCAAAGTTTCCAATAACGTCAAAAGATACTTTGGATTAAGTTATTACCGTTCCCCGAAAGATATTTGTTTGTTTTAACACGCAAAAAAATTAAAGGGGGGACAGACTTTTTTTACTCACTGATATCTATATAAAACCACTGACTCACTGATGATCACTATATCTCAAAAACGACAAAACATATTAACTTGAGTCTTAACATAGAGGTTCCCCTTATGCTTTAGATGTGCAATGAGACGGGATTTTAAAATATTTTGCGTTTAAGGTTATTAAAACGTAAAAATCGTTAGAAACATAGAAAAATCCAAATACCCCTGACTGGCCAAATATCCCAAATATCACTATTTCTCAAAAACTACCAAATGTATTAACTTCAGACTTAAAATAGTGGTTCCCCTTATACTATAGATGTGCAATAAAACGGGATTTTAAAATATTTTGCATTTAAGGTTATTAAAAAGTAAAAAACACTAGAACAAATGCCACTGATTCACTATTCATCACTAATTCTAAAAAAACGACAAAACATATTAACTTGAGACTTAACATAGTGGTTCCCCTTATGCTCTAGATATGCAATAAGACGGGATTTTAAAATATTTTGCGTTTAAGGTTACTAAAAAATAAAAAGCGTTAGAAAGGAGGTTCTTTAAATGAGCATATAAAAAGGCTGTCCTTCGACAGGGATTAATATAACTAAAAGATGAATATTTTATACTCTTAAGCTAAGAAAGTAGTACATAGTGAAAATAGCGTATTAACAAAGAGTATACGGGATGCCTTTGAAATTGATATTTTTTGTTATCGAGCTTAACCCGCAGCGAAGCACGGGCACCCAGCTAGTCCTTATATATAATACGTGAAGCTGTTTTTTGTGAACACAACTCCTCCCTTATTTCTGGACCAAATTTAATGTTTGAGTTGTCAAAAAATTTGTCTTATTTCGAAATTTGTACTCAAAGTATAGAGACAGTATAGTGATCGCAAACAAAATCAATGTTGAGATTTTTGTGGAAATATCTGTTTTGGGACCCCCTGAATCCAAAAAAGTGGTTTTTACAAAATGTCTGTCTGTATGTATACAAAGCTAGAGCAAAAACTATTTGATCGATTTTTTATTCCTGTCGGAGTATTCTTTGCTCTTAATGAGCCACAAGCAGGTAAAACTCCGATATAGTTCAATAAATTCAGTCAAGAACTCTCGAGGAGTTTGAGCTGCCACGCTATCAATTGAATAAAAACAACACAAGGTAAAAAAAACACGTAAAACGGAATCAACAAACTAGTGCGACAACCTTTCCGGTGAACGGCCCTTGCAAACTTGAGTTAAATCGTAGCGATAAATGGGCGCTACTGATTACACGTTCCAATTTATCGTTACGATTCGCAGAAATTGATGCCGGCCAGCACCAACCATACAATCCAATTCCAATAAATCGCTACAATGTTCTGTTTACACGCAACGATAAATTGTAACAATTCGATTACAGTCGGCAAAATGTTTACAGAAAACTAAAATTTTAAAACGATGATTACATTTGTAAATATAAGTTTTAAGAAAAATATGTAAATACAAAAATTAAAGTTTAAATCAATTTCTTTCCAACGGTTTTTGTTTTATTGCGATTGGATGATTTTTGGTGGGTGAAATATTCAATACAAAGTAGCGTTGTCATTGCATAGTGTTGGACCAAAGCCTAGCGCTTTGACTGCTCAATAGGGTTAAAAGCACTCTATACCAAAACCAAAATTGTCTCTAGTTTGCATTGAATTTGCGATATGTTTTACTCAATACAAAAAAGTGTTAATACTATTTTCTTTCTCCTAATTTGCTCAGGTTAATTTAATTAGTAGTAAAACATGTTTTTATATTACTAATAAGTTAATGAGATTTTATAAAGCGTTATTAAAACAAAATATAATATATGTAGTTTGAATTACAAACAAATAATATTTTCATCTTTAGAGAAATATTGTACTCAATTTGTATTAATATTTCTGCATGATTACACCAACAGGAGGTAAGGAGGCTAAATCTAATTTTACATTTACAAACTTTATTAAGTTATTACGTAATTTTTACAACGTGAAATTCAGAAGTGCTTTTACAAAATAATAAAAGACACATCAATTTCAAATCACGTATTTCAAGTTTATTATACATTATACAGTTTAAACAATTACGTCCATCCAAGTTGGGTTTGAAAACACTTTTCTTTAAAACACACTACACTACACTACTATAGGCTACTACGTTTAAAACTTTAAAAACAAAAGTACAGTAAATCAGTTTTACACTGAACGAATCGCACTGAATAGTTGTGCTGCAGCACAAAAACAGTGAAAAAGTGGTGATAGTGAAACGCAAACAACAATAAGACTGAACCGAACGAATGACAAAACAGACAACTGTGATTTCTCGCAGCCTTTCTCGGTGTTAGCCGAAAGCACGAAGTTTATTGATTCGCCGTCGAACGGAGCAGCGGCCGCATCTCTCTCTCACACACACTCACAAACACGTCAGTGTATAGGCACACATTTAGTTTGAGTCAAACTAATAACTGGGCATTAGCTCTTTCATGACTACATCTATGCCAGACGCTCCCTGTTGTAAAACTGGAATGGAGTTTTAGTTTTGTTCTAAAACATAGTACTGCAATATTATTTCCCAAATTCCAGTTTTTTGTCGTTTTTGCTGCTCCTAAAAATTTGTAGCTATGGGCACGGGCCCACTTTGCCCCATGCTAAATCCGGCCCTGATAATCATACGTCAAAATTGTTGGAAGTTCAGTATTATGGTGATTTCAAAAAGCTGACGTTAAAAACAGTTTTAAAACACACTCCTAAACAGTTTCGATCTTATATTGTACAGTTTCCAGGCCGTTCGGCTATTTCCATTGAACATGAAGGGACAAATTGCATTAATACAGTAAATTGTATATTGTTGAAGATGAATACTCACCCATTTTGGGTCGTTCTTGGATAATAAGCCTGAAACTTGGCTGAAATAAAATATAAATTAATCAAAAACTTGACATGTTAGAGGAAGGTGTAATTGAGCGTGTTGATGCTTCTGAATGGGCACTCCACTGGTGCCTATGGAACCCGACGGAAATTTACGATTATGAGCTGACTACAAATCCATTTCTACAAGATGCTAGGTACCCCTTTCCAAAGATAGAAGATATTTTCCACAAAATAAAAATGGAAGCTACTTTTGTAAATCAGATATATAATACACAAAGCTTATTAGCGATTTTCCATAGGAAAGATGAGCTATTGCAGTGACCCTAAGCTATGGTAAGACCTAAGGTCGAGGGAATAGTAAATGAGCACCGATCATGGTCCCAGAAATCGTTTTGGGGACATTAAAAATTATATATATATATGTGTTCACACTCTAGTAGCCACATTTTAAGTCCGATTTGGTACACCCGTTGGTTGTCTACGTACTCGTTAGCCAAAAAAAATCCAACAACTGGAAGCATGTTTTTTGAACAGAAGTAATTATTTTTTAAGATTTTTCTACGAGAATGAAACTTTTTTGGAGTTTTATAAAAAAAAATTAATGTAGGATATTATTTTGCACATTTTGTTTTTTTACACAACTTATAGCTCGCTTGGTTCCCCCAAAATCGATCAAAACGTAAAATACCATAAAAGTACCCGGTTCAAACCCACATGAGGGATTTTACTGATGGGGCATCTTCTGATCCGAGGCCTAATGGCCGAGTTTGTACTATGCGAGCAAAAGGAAGCAGTCCATAACCTGAGGCCGTAAGGCCTTAGGGCATACCCGCAAAGCGAGTTTTAGCCGCTGCGAGTGGAACGAAGGAGTGCGTGAGTTGAAGCTGGAGGCTTAGGTTTAAACAAATTCTACTAATAATATAATTCATACACATAGGCAGCTATTCAGCGCCTTCATGAGTAGATAAATTTCCCAAATAGTTGGTTGAAACCCTAAAACCTGTAAACTTAATTTTGGAAATTCGCTCAACTCGTGACAGCGGTTCAGCTGCATGGTTGAATTGTTTACATGTTGAAATGAATGAAACAAGTTTTAAAATTGCTGCTATTTCTACACATAGAGGTACTTAATGTATAAAGTGCCTGTATTTTGGCTTGAAAACCGCTCCAAATGATTTCCACAAAATAATAGATCAAATTATTTAAGACTTAGATGGATTAGTGGCTTATTTTGATGATATTGTAGTTTAAGGATCAACAAAAAAGGAGTGTCTCAGTAAATTAGAAACTTGTCTTGATCGTTTACAAAAAATATGATGTGCATTTAAAGAAGAAAAAAGAGTAAGCGATAATGCTTCAATTTTTACATCAGATGTATTTTCTTTATTTTGTAAGAACCATGGAATTAAACAAAAGTCACTTGCTTCTAACTACCCACCTACAAACGAATCTGCACAGCAAGCTACACAGACTCTAAAAAACAAGTTAATCTGTATGTTACAAGAAAAGGGTTCTCTACAACAAAAACTATACAGATTTTTATTAAAATATCATAC
>JAGFPH010018922.1:3685-15810 GCA_018207615.1 Philaenus spumarius
TTTTAGGGGGGGTTGGGGGGATCAAAGTTATTAAATCACGATTTTTTTCAAAACTACCGAACGGATTGGAATGAAATTTGTTTTGTAGCTTCCTCTAGGGCCGTCAGTGTTCACTAAAAAGTGTTTTAAAAAATTGAAAATTTTAGGGGGATTTGGGGGGTAAAAATTACTAAATCACGATTTCTTCAAAATTACCGAACAGATTGGAATGAAATTTGGTATGTAGCTTCCTCTAGGGCCATAGGCTAAGAAATGGTTTTAAAAAAATCGACATTTTAAATGGGTTTGGGGGGATCAAAGTTATTAAATCACGATCTCTTCAAAACTACCGAACGGATTGGAATGAAATTTGGTATGTAGCTTCCTCTAGGGCCATAGGTGCTCATAAGAAAGGGTATGAAAAATTTCGAAATTTTAGGAGGGGTTTGGGGTGATCAAAGTTACTAAAATCATAATTTCAGATCTTTCATTATTATGATAATAGTGCTTTTATTATTTAAGATCTACATATATATAAGCCAAATACCACTCACTGACTGAACACTTAAAAAGAATACAATTACGTTAAAAAGACTGAAAATACAAACCACCACGGGCAACGCCGTACGGGTCAGCTAGTATAATATAACAGCTGATTTCACCCATCATCTATAGCATAGATTATACTTTGGGGTTATGTTTACAACTTCAATCATTACAATTTCTTGTGAAGTTTAATGTTTTTAATATGAGGTTTAGAACTAACGTATACTATAATACGTTGCTTTGAGGTTATAAACTGTACATAAAAATACAACCTTTTATCTTATTCATTTTTGGACTTTTAGCCACCGGACCTGAATGTTTATCTTTGTGGATCTGAAGATGACCTGGGTGCAAGGTTGAAACTAGTAATCCATCTACAAAAACAAAAGGAACTGATAAAAAGACTGTAAGGCACGTAACCTAAATTATTGTTAACCTTTTATCATCATTTTTTATTTTTTTTTTAACGTCCTGCTGTTTTGCACTTAAGGCTAATGAAGACGGGACCTACAGTATTACGTGGAATCCGAACCACAGCCAATGATGTCTGTTAAGAAACCATTTAGAAAATTATTCAGGGTCAATGGGAATTGAACCCGAAACTTTTCCATTGATGGTTGCCATGACGATTGATAAAGCTTTAACGCCTTAACAACCACGGCCATCGTGGCTACTTTTTATCATCAATATATGCGTTTAAACAAATTTAAAGAAGCCTAAAAATATAACGTTTGTATTTAAACCTATTCTTTTGACTTCGGAAACATTCGTACATCTTCGTCTAAGTTATATAAAAATATAACTTTAATTTCTTCACTATAATAGCCCAACTTCTAAATCATTTGATCTATTAATATGAAATAAAAAGAAATTAAGAGATAATATTTTTGTGTTTTTTTTTTTATACAATAATGTATATATTATAAATAAACAATTTTAACAAATAGGCCTACAGTTTTATAATCCTTATAATTGTACACAAATGCCGAGTTAAAAATCCCCGTTAGCATGGTTTGGTAGGCCTAGATCAAGTCTGTTGTTTTTAAATAGTATGTTTTTTGAAATGATGTATTTCTGATGTGTATTTAATTCACCTGCCTGTGATTTTTCACGGGGGCTTACTGGTGCTAATGTAATAAGACTTGTATTGATACAAAGATTAAAGTGTGCTTTGATGCAAATTTCTAAATCTGGTCAAACCTAAAGTCTTTTAAATATAGAACAAAATAAACATATATTTAGTAGCGATTATCCTTAGGAAAAATTAAGTATTTCAGAGACACTTATGGTGAGACCTTAGGTCGGGTCACAATGAGCACCGATCATAGTCCCCAGGACACGTTTTGGAGTGTAATTTAAAATGTTATACATTTATGTGTATAAGTGTTCGCACACTAACGGTAACATTTTCCGTCCGATTTGGTCCAAATTAGGTGCACACGTTGGTTGTCTAAGTCTTTCGGACGATTTCGTTAGCCAAAATAAACGGTACCAGATAACTGCCACATACTTTCTCCCAGTTGAAACTTTATGCCTTTCCAAGAGTAGCATATTATTATTATTAGAACTATTCGATCGATTTCGAACAAATTTGCACCAAACATGTCAATTAGGCCTGTATAGATGCACGAAAAAAAGGTTTTGACAAATTTTGAAAAACAACCCCCTTTTTGGCCAATAACCCCCAAAAATCAGTTATTATTATTATTATTACCTAAACGAGAATTTTTAGAAAGATGCGGTTTTTTGCATATGGTAGGGTACATTAAGGGCTACAAATAAGCCAAATTTTATCAAAATCGTTAGAGCCGTTTTTAAAACATTTGGATTTTACTCGTTTTTTGGGGAGTAAAATCCCTTAAAAATCAAAAATTTGAAAAAATGAAAACGCTATGAGATATTCCAGAACTACACCTACATACCAAATTTCATCAAAATCGGACCGTTGGTGGTCTCCAGCTCTGTACACATCCTAACAGACGCACCAAAAAAACACTTTTTTGGGTTCAGGTAGCAACCAAAACAAATAATTTTCCACTAAAAATATTTTTGGGTTCAGGGAGCACAAACACATAATAATTCCACTAAACAATTTTTTGGGGTTCAGGGAGCACCAAAACAGATAATTTCACTAAAAATTCAAATTGGAAAATTTTGACGAAAACAATACCTTCTCCATATACTACGTATAGGGGGGTGAAAGTAAAAAATAAAAAACCGAGATTTTTCGCACTAGAATGAACCGTTTTGGGTGTTCTATCTAAAAAAATAAATATAAAAGATTATTCTGCACATTTTGCTTTTTTGCACACGACCTTATAGAACGCCTGGTTCCCCAAAATCGGTCAAAACGTAAAATACCGTAAAAACAGCAGGTTGAAATCCACGTGGGCGATTTTACCGTGGTGGCAGCTTCCGTTGCTAGCCGACGGCCGGGATGCAAACATGCGAAGCGCAGTCCATAATCGGAGTCCGAAAGGTCGAGGTGCGAACTCGCAAAGCGAATGTTTCCGTTGCGGGCGAGGCGAAGCTGGGCGTGAGACGGTGCCGGAGGCCGAGGTACAAAATCAAATTATACAAATGTATTTCGTACTCGCGGGCAGCTATTCAGAGCCAATTTAACAGATAGTTGGTTGAAACCGTAAAACATAAATTAAATTTTGGAAATTCTTTCAACTCACGTCAGCGGTGCAACTGCTTGATCGAATTATTATTACTATTATGGTGTAATTAGACAACTTTTAAATGAGCAGTGGTAGCTCAACTTAAGGAGGTAGTTCGAGACGATTAGGATTGGGAATTGGGGAGTATATCTAGTTAAAAATTCCAGTATAATAAAAAAGGTTAGGAAAACAATTAAAGAAATATTTATTACATTTGTTTATAAATTACGAGAGTAGAAACATCGAATTAAATTAGAGAATTTCCATAGAAAAAATGAGCTATTTCAGTGGCCCTTATGGTGAGACCCAAGGTACCAACCATTTGCCCAAGGTTGTCTACGTCGCTCGGACGAGTTCGTTAGCCAAAAGAATCCAATAATCGGAAGCACGTTTTTTGACCGGAAGTGTAACTATTTTTTTAGATTTTTTCAACGAGAATGAATTTGTGTTTGAGTTTTTTTCTACAAATATAAACGTAGAACGTTATTCTACACATTTTGGTTTTTTTTACGCGATCTTATAACTCGCTTGGTTCTACCAAAATCGATCAAAACGTAAAATATCATAGAAGTACCCGTTTCAAAGCCATGTGGCGGATTCTACTGTGGGGTTGGCGTGCGAAGCACGCAATGCGTTGTGTGTTGAAGATACTCCCAACACGGTGGTTGGCGTGCGAAGCACGCAATGTTCTGTGTGTTGAAGATACTCCCAATACGAGGGTTGACATGCGAAGCACGCAATGCATTGCGTATTGAATATAATTCCAATATGCGGAATGGCGTGCGAACCATTTTGCAGCTATTCAGTACCGTCGTGAATAGACCTATTTCCCAAATTGTTGGTTGTAACCCTAAAACATAGGCCTGTAAATTTAATTTTGGAAATTTGCTCAACTCACATCAGCGGTTCAGCTGCGTGGTCGTATTATTATAAGTTTCCTAGAAATCAATTTTCCAAGAAAATGTTGGAATAAACAAGCTGTTCGAATAATTAAATTGTTGGTAAATTTTACAATGAATGTCCCGTTCGACACATTTTTAATGTCAAATGAAGTCGGCTTAATAAAGTCTGTAGTTGGTTGCAATTACCTAAAATGAACAAATGGAATGATGTACTAATCTAAACTATATGTACTAATACTATAAAGAGGTCAAATTTGTTTGTTTGTATGTACCGGGGTAATTTCTTTAAGTACTGAACCGATTAAAAAAATAGTTTTACTATAGTAAAAAGCTTCAATATTCATTTCAATATCCCTGAGTAACATAGGCTATAATTTATTTTGATAAAAACATTTTTATTTCAATATTTGTAAACTTAGTCGGAAAAAATTCTTAAGTTATGCCTAGACGGAAGAACCAACACATGTATTTACATTTATTACCATAGCAACCAATTGAATAAAATAACAGATAAAACAGATGTTTGCTCTAATATTTCCATTAACAGCTGATTTCAAACTTTGAAGCAATTGTTTGTACATCTAACTTTTAGGTTAGGTTTTTATTAATGTGTAGACCTGAGCCCCAGTTGTGTTGTCTGCGTGTGTTTCTACGAACCGACAGTTGTTTTATTTTATTTACATTTAGTTATTGTTCCTAGTGTTGGTTTGTTGTTAGTGTTACCGTTTATCAGTGTTTGGAAAACGGAATTGTTTTGTGCATTTTGAGCTGCGTTATTTTCAGTTTACAAAATATGGACGGCAGAAAACGACTCGGTGGAGCCGAGTATGGAAAACTTGCCAAAGGAGAAAGACACCTACGTACTCCACCAAAATTAGAAACTTTTTTAAAAAACTAATGTTAATCAAGATGAAGGCTCAAGAGAAAAATCATAAGGACAACATAAGCAGCAGTTTGGATTTTTGAATGGAGTTTGAATCGAAGAAATGCAAGTAAAAGATCTAAAAATGAAAGCAGAAGAATTGGCAAACATCTACACTGCGGATCTCAACAATGAGGAATTTAAATTTGAAATAGAAATTTTCAAGCACCACGCTTTATCAATTGACGATAAGTTAAAAGAAACACATCAAGAGAAATGTTAAGTCTTATTTATAAAAATAAACTGGAGGAAGGCTACCCGAACATCACTAAAGCACTGAGAATATTACTCACGCTGCCAGTTACAGTGTCATCTATAGAACGAAGTTTTAGCAAACTGAAAATCATCGAAAACTGCATTAGAAGTACAATGGGACAGAAGAGACTCTCTAATACAAGCATAATATCAATTGAACACCAACGAGCTTCACTTTTCAACTTTGAGGACATCATCAGTACATGTTCAGCTAAGAAAGCTCGAAGAATTCAATTTTAGGTACAATACATAACATTCCGACCAACCTAAAATGACATTTTAGGCGTAATTTTTTGCATAGTTGAAATTGAGTTACAAATACAAAATAATTCGACCACGCAGCTAGACCTCTGACGTGAGTTGAGCGAATTTCCAAAATTAAGTTTATATGCCTATGTTTTAGGGTTTCAACCAACAATTTGGGAAATAGGTATTCACGAAGGCGTTGAACAGCTGTCTGTGTATACGCAATATATGGTTCGCGAGTTTGCACTACTTGGCTTTGAACGGGTACTTTTATGGTATTTTACTTTTTGATCGATTTTGGGGGAACCAAGCGAGCTATAAAGGTCGCGTAAAAAAACAAAATGTGCAGAATAACATCCTACTTTTATATTTGTAGAAAAAACTCTAAAAACATTCATTCTTGTAGCAAAAATCTAAAAAAATAGTTACTTCCGGTCAAAAACTTTACTTCCGGTTGTTGGATTTTTTTGGCTAACGAACTCGTTCGAGCGACATAGACAACCAACATGTGTACCAAATTTGAACCAAATCGGACTTAAAATGCGGCCGCTAGAGTGCGAATACATTACAACGGACAAAACTCGTTGTAGGTCCTGGATTTGAGTTTATAGTTAATTTTATAAATTTGAAGAATCTGGACTTGCCGCGGGCTAAAGCCGAATGTAGGTCACGACAGTCATGTTGACGCGGGCGGGTCGTTACCTGGCCAAGCTAAACTTTTGGACCCTGCCTGTTCGAAAAGGAATAAGAACTTGTAAAAAACACTTAAAGATTCTTTCGGGAAGCCAAAATCCAGGATTTAAATAAAAACAAAAATCTTTAGGAAGTACATTACGCTAACCGCGGGTGTATTTACTGCAAGATTAGATAATAAAAAATCACAAGGTTACGTAAGATACAAGCTATTAAAGTATGGGGAGAAATTCAAAATTAATCTAAATTGAAAAAGAAAAGGTTTTTTAGGCTTTTCTTAAGAAGACCTAAAATAAAGGTGAAATAAGTTTTAGCGAAATTTTGTTAAATAAAAAAGTTAATGTTAATCCACTATGTTCAAATGATAAAAAAGTAGGTTAAAAAGAAAGTTTTTTAAATTCTAACCAAAACAAGTTTTAGTATTGATAAACATAATTTATAATTAAGAAGAAAAACTTGAAAATTTATAAAAGGAAAAAGGTGATGGAATTTGCACCTTAACAGCAAAATAAACAGTTAAACTTAAAGTTTTATTAACTCAAAATGGTAAATAGTATGTAAATAACATAGTTAGGTAAAAATAATCCAGTAATTAAAATATGTTTCGGGAGTAAAGTAAAACCCCAGTTTGTAAAAAATCGTTAAAATCCCAAACCCCACAGCAAGACAACCAGAAGCAGAAACGAAGTGAAAATCCGGCTAGTTAACAAAAACCAATAGACAAAAAGAAGTGTAAACAAAAAACTGGAAAAAACAAAAAGAAAATACTTTAACGGGAAAAATCGTCGCTGAAAAACGCGCTCGGGTCGTGTACGCGAACCAAGAGTCATACGAACGTCATTCGAGTTCGTGTGTAAAGAAGACAACAAGCTGAATCCAAAAATGTCACTCTCATGGAAATTGGGAAAACCCTGGAGGAGTTACAGAGGAAAAGGAGTTTACATAGCCTAAACTGCGGGAAGCGAGATAAGGACTCGAAACAGCAGAGGGGCTGGCCGAAGATGAGACGGCTGGAGGGGGAGCAGGTCTACCAGCATACGAAAGTGGGCGTACTCCAAAAACAAAAGGAAAATTACTTAAAACAATGGCTAAATCAAGTTTAAAAATAATGGAAAAATTTATATAAAATTCAGGATAAAAAATAACATAGACTAGAAGTTTAAAATTGTCGAAAAAACGAATTTTAAAGCTTTGTAGTAATACAGTGATAGAAAGCTTAAGTTTTCATGGAAGTAGTGCCGAAAAAGCCTATATAAACGATTGCTCGGGGAAACTCGAGGGCCTTCACAATTTTACGATGTAAGTAGACGCATCGAAGAATTCACATTTTTACGATGTAACTAGACACATCGAGCCTTCTTTATTCTGCGATGTAATTAGACGCATCAGGAGCTGTTACTTGTTTTTTATAAAATACTATAGCATGGAAGAAGCTAAGTATTTTCTTCGTTACCCTTATAAATTGTAAAACAAGTGAGAAGATACGTCGTTGCGGTTTTCACTTGGAATGCAGCAATAGACACCGCCTTAATCTACAAGAACTTCAGTGGCGACTTAGTCAATACAAAGTTGGCCGAACTTGGTATATTCTGGAGGAAGAACATAACCTGCAAGAGAGCTGATACATGGAGTGATTCGTATAGCTTCCAGACAGGACTCCAGGACACCACCAGGCGACCACTAGGAAATGCGACTGTAACTTCTAGGGAATAACCGAACCGGGATTTCAGACACGACATCACCACATTCATCTTTAAGAAATCATCTATCCTTCATCCAGACAACCCTACAGGACTCCATCTTCACCAACGAGACAACTTAACCAGCACGCAGAGCATCTGTAGCCTGCCATCGCTAAACAACGTTCGCAGACTTCACATCAAACGTCGCGACGCCTGGACAAGTGTGAAAAGGTCGGTAGAAGCGTAAAATACGTTAGTCCCTGTTAAAATTTGCCTGAAGTAAATTCAAATAAATTTATTTTAAATACTGGGTTACTTAGGATGTTAGATTAGGTAAAATATTTATATTATTAATTAACAAAGTAAATTCATTAAATCGTAAAATCAAATTAAATCTTTCATTAAAATATTAATTAAATTAAATTGAGTATAAAATATTAAAATAAAATATAGTTAGGTAAAAGATTAGTCCTGCCTTATAGTTTAAGAAATTATTATTTAAATTGAAAAGAGATTTGTTATTTTGTATTTGTTGGAAAAAGATAAAATCCAAAAAGTATATTTTCTGTTTAAATTTTTGAAAAAAAAGTTATTAAAATTTTATTTGCTTTATAAAAAAGTTATTTTTTACAAAAACACCTAGTATTCAAATATCCCAATAGTTTATTAGTTATAGATTAAGAATTGATACAGTGAAATTTCATAAAATAATTGCAGGCACAAATAAGCCATTTACAAGGTTAGTTTCAGAGTACTCACTACTCAGAGGTTTACAAAAAGTAAAATTATTAACTTGTGTTCTAACTGAGCTAGATTCAAAAATAAATTACTGGAAGTATAAAGTAAAGTTTTTTTTTAGTCGGGATATTCAGCAAACTGAATATTCGACACATAGTTATTTCACCTAGGCCAAACAAAGCGTGATTGCCTATAAGACTTCCAGTAGGTGGAAATAACTTATTCTCCAACGAAAAATTATCCAAGAGAGAATCCGTTGTAGAATGAGAATTCTCAAAACGGAGATTCGTTGTAACATATATACATATATATATATATATGTGATTTTTAATGACACCCCAAAACGTGTTCTGGGGACCATGATCGGTGCTCATTTTCTGCTCCTGGCCTTGGGTCTTACCATAAAGCCACTGCAATAGCTCATTTTTCCTATGGAAATTCGCTAACAAAATATTAGTATTGTATTGATGTAATAAATAAGTGCTTTTCATAAAAAAAAAACCTCTTCATAACATACATATGGTGTGTAATACCAACTATCGCATTTAAAAAAATTGCTTACGGAGGTATTACATTTTAGTAGTGGGGGAAGAGAGGAGAGAGGAAGGGGTACGGAGGCGGCAAACTGATCCCCTTCCCCCCGACAAATCTCCTAGTAGTCCTGGTGGTTGAACGTAGACCTAAATTACGCATAACGGATAAATTCACACGAAACAATAGATAAATTAATTAAAGTCATTTCTTTCTAAACTTAATCATCGAAACATAGCCCATGAAACCATTCGGGCTTTGCAAAGCATCACTGCGGGTTTCATTGAAATCTTGCAAAACAAACCTTTCCTACGTAGGCAGTAATAGTACTGCACGGATGAGCTGTCTAGGTATTTAATAAGTTGACGTCAGTTACTAAGTTGTCATGGCAACAGAAGAGTAGAGTATAATCGTATTAATTATTCCAGTATAACTCTGATATACGTTTGCACAATTATATAAAGTCAACATGATGAAGTATAAGTTTGTTTTAAACTGATTAAAAGTCGTATTTGTACATCTGTGTCAAGAGAAAACTTCATTAAAAAGAGTTTTTCCAAGGAAACGCAGTAATGACAAATCTAAACACCAGAGATATATGAATATAAAGCAAACACTTCCTTAAATTCGCAGAGTTTATATTATGCATGTTTCAATTTGCATTATGTGATTTCCATGAAAGAAACACTAGTGAAAACATGTTGAAACAGTGCTACTTATGGATTATCCAAATAAAATAACAGACGAATGTACTGTGAAATAGATTTTCCAATGAAATGTGCTTGAAATGTAGTATTCAAAGACTGTAAATACATTATGTAAGAGGCTGGATTTTTAAAACAAACAGAAAAATATTAGAAATTACCTCCAATTTAAAAGTTATGACAATTTCGTAAACTAATGGCCTTAAAGTAAAAATAAATTGTAAAAACATGATCATTTTTTCCAATTGGGCGGCCAACTTAAAAACGTTGACGGAAACCTTTATTTCGTTCAAAATTCAAAAATGTTATTGTAGTTAAGCACATTTTGATATAGACAGTCTCAATGTATGCAATATACAATAAAAGTATGTATGAGTAAAATTACATACATTTTTAAATCCATTAAAATTAAATAAGGATAAGAAATATTTACAATTAAATAAGAATACATCTATAAAATAAAATTTAAAATTGAACTGGACTTATGAGAAATAACACTATATAAATAAAAACAGAACACAGTTTCTCATAAAAACGTTTAATAACTCAAACGCGTTTCGATGACCAAGTCATCATCATCAGTGATGGTTACAAACTTATAACTAATTTGGTTACATGGTTCTTAACTATATATAGGCAGAGTCTTAGTAGGGGGATGGTCTAAACATGTAACGACCAATGGGAGAACAGTAACTTAATAATTGTAATGGGGATAGTAACTACAGGGGGGAAAACATGGATATATATAAAAATAGATACAAAATAACATATATATAAGTTAGAATCATACAAAATACACTCATAAACTGTATATGTGAACATGTAGGATATATAATTTAAAAGATGATATGTGAAAATATTATATACAAACAACAAAGAATAAGTAGATTCTAGGTCAAACATTACATAATAACCTACAATACTAATATAATTATATAAAAATATGTAAGACATGCAATTTAATTTAAGCATAAAAAAAAAATCACTAAAAATACATTTGTACCATATACATAAAGCATAATCAAATATTTAGTACTATTACATTGCTATAATGTATGACAAAATTATAAGATGTCTCATATAAATCATTATTATGTGATGATTATGTTTGTATGATTGAAGCATTAATGAATACAAGCAATCATGGTAACAATTAAATAATAAACAATAAATATGAAGTAGGTATACAGATATTAGATACAAATAATTAAAGGAGAATGGAATTTTGAATTGGGCCTAATTCGTTGTTAACTATAAGATTTTGGTTCCGGTTAATGAAGAGAGTTTCCCATGCGTCTAGTGAGTTCTGTTTTGTTACGTTTTTTAAAAGGGTCGTGTTTTCTATCTTGAAAAAATGATTTTCTTGTAAGCAGTGTTTGGCTATTGCTGATTTGTCGGGTCTATTGTACTTGAAGTGAGAGAAATGTTCTTTGGTTCTAATTTTTAAGTTTCTTATAGTTTGACCTATATATTTTTTCGGGCATATTTCACACGGTATGCAATAAATACCTGACTTCTGAAGGTGGTGAATTTGATCTTTTGGTGAGCCTAATATTTTGCCTAGACTATTATTAGAGGTTAATGCTATATTTAGGTTAGCGTGCTTGTTTAGTGAGTTTTTTACAGTGTTTGCTAATTGTCTGTTGTAAGTTATTTTTGCCCATCGTTTATCTGTAGTGTGATTCTTGAGAGTAGTTCTGGATTTCTTAATTTTGTTAAACATAGCTTTTTTTATAATCTGATCAATCATATTTTTAGTGTACCCGTTGAATGTTGCAGCCCGGTAAATATATTGTTTAAAATTCACCACTCAATAAAATTCACCACGGAAATTGAGAAAGACAAACACCTCGCATACCTGGACATACAAGCAACAAGGGACGACAATAACCTTTTCATCACTCCGTACCGAAAGTAGCTACTTTCGATGTCAGCTGGTAGCAACGAAAACGATCGTTTCCCAAGCTCTAATTTAGAGCAAGGGAAAAACGATCAGCTGATTTTCCCTTGCTCTAAATTTGTTTTCCCTTGCTCTCAATTAGTTTTCCATTTGCCCGCTACGCGCTCTGACGTCGCTTTGCCGTTTATTCTTACAATTTATATCAGCTGTTCTTATTGTTCAACAATGTAAACCGAAAACAGGAATAGGTATAAATGAGTTTTGCTGTGTTGTTATTATAGCGCATGTTTAAAATGTGTGTATTTTTGCGTCGTGATGAAAAGTACCGTTCATAACTTGTACCGAAAGTGATTTTCCGGCACTT
>JAGFPH010018923.1:0-15809 GCA_018207615.1 Philaenus spumarius
CTTCAGAAATCACGGACCATCACTGGAGCTGAAGTCATCTTTATAAGATACCTAACTTTAAATTACAAGTAATATAAATCGTAAGTTAAATTCAAACCTTTTAAACTTTAAGGGGAAATAAATTAAAAATTAACTTTAATTTTTCAAAATAATGTCTTTTGCTCTGGTCATTTTAGTAACTTGTGTGTAACATAGAAAATTAAATTGTTTAGTTTTAAATATATATATATCATCAGAAATTATGATAAGAATCATTTTGTAGTTAAAGTAAAAATAATTTGGATTCTAAATAATATTTGGTTTTAAAGAACAATCAAACTTTAAATTAATTAGGCATAAATTAACCTGAATAAATTATTTCAATGGTCTAACCTATATGTATGTTTTCAGGTAGTGTTGGACATAAGTATTGAGTGCTCTATTTTAAAACAAGTGAATACAATAAATTCAATTTCACTTGTCTAGCAATATAATTCAAAACATAGACAGTTTCAAATGGCACTAACCGAGTGAAGAGTCAAATGAAGTAAAAGCAAAGTAAAGTGACCTAGTTTCAAATAAAATTATTAAGATACTATGTAAAAAAGGATTTTTATTAATTTTAAACAAAACGTGTCCTGTAAATTGTAAATTAAAGGTTATAAAAGGGCGAAACTTTTCAGGGTCTGTTTTCTTTGTCTAGGTCTAGACTGTTCGCAAAATTGCTTTAGAAAACCGACACATCTCAGTAGTATCGGGATTCTATGTAGTACATCTCTGGAGATTCTCTGAAAAAACTACTGTTTTAAATTTAGCTGTTTGCGATAAAAACAAGTTTAAATTTGTGTATACGTTTGATGGGAAAATTACGTTTTTAGAGTTGTCACACTTTTCTGCATAAGAACTTAAAAATAACAAATCTGTGTATTTATACTATTATTTATTTATTTATTTATTTTTTTTTTTTTTAAAGTCCTGCTGTTTTGAACTTATACTGCGGATATACACGTTTTAATTTTTTTAAACTACACCAAGATTTTTTAGTTCTCCGATTTATTAAACACAAGTAATTTCTATTTTTAGGAGAAAAACTAATTAAGTTATTAATGTTGTTGGGTGTTTAGCTTGTAATTTACTACATAAAATGAAAATTATTAAATTTCTGTTATAGATCCTATATATAAACTTTCAAATTATTTACAGTTTAAAAACCATGGAATTGAAACTTTAATTTTTTTAAACTTCTCTACTGTTAAGTTTGAAAGTTCACACTTGTGTCACTTGCCTTGAGAAGAAGTGCTTTGACGTTATTAGTATGCTATTTTTACATTATCGCCAAATAAAACTATTTTCAGTTAAATGATGGCATGTCAATAATAGGTGGTCATTAATTGATACTGGGACTACATGGAGACTCTGATGGTCTCGTGACGATAGTAAATTAATATAGTCTTTTTTTTAATTGCTTGACAATATTTCTGATTCCATCTAATTAACCATGTAAAAAAAGTCATTAAACATTCTTATAGTTAGTCAGACGAGTGTTTTGATTGAGGAAAACATTTATAGAGGGATAATTCCTATGTGTATCTGAATGTTTTAACTAACAGTCCTAATTTTTTTAAGGAAGGAATTACTGTACTGAGCTAATAATAATGTATCCAATAAACAAAGCCAAAACCAAGAACTAAATCGTATTAGAGACGACTTAGAAATCTCTGGATACATAATAGCCATAATTTCGAAATTTAAGAAGGTACGTCTTATTAAAAGAAAGAACTAAGAGATAATGATACTTCTTAGCCATTTAAAGCAATCCACCATGTGCCCGAGCTACAGGGTCAACTAAGTCACGTTACAAGAAGTCAAATTTATTAAACTCGTTCTTCTTTTGAAAATCACAACACTGTTAGGCAACTGCTCGACGGTCTAACCCCCTGAGTAGACTAAACACTGTATTTATTGAATAAATTGTAAATGAGATAGAAAAGTACTTGACGAAAAAAATAATCTCTATACAACCTATATTAGACAAATAATAATAATGTAAACAAAAAACACTCTGTTTATAATTGGTAGATAAATCGTTAAGAGCTGATAAGAAATTAAAGGGTAATTCGTTCGGAAAAATGTGTTTAGAAATAATACCACTTTAGATAATTTAAATAAAAATACAATTTTATCATAATGCTATACCAACACTGCAGTTTATTTTTCATTCAAATTTTAAATTGTATCTATACTATCGCTTATTTGTTTTTTTATAGCATAATTGGTGTATTTTATTTTGAAATTATGTATTATTTATCTCTTAATGCAAGAGTGTTAACAATACTGTATATAAGGGACTACAGACATGTTGGCTTTTTCATATTTATTACCTTCATCATGTTTTACAACGAACATTTTTATCCGTTTTCCACTTTACGAACAAAACAACGAATCATATATTTACAACGTGTATTATTAATTGGATTAACAGTCAATTCGTAATATCCCGCGGATTTGATTAATACGCCGGATATTAAAATTTCAACAAATTTCACAAAACACCACAAAATTTCAGCCATTAATATGCACACATTATACTACTTCATTGTGTGATATTAGTACCAAACTAATGCATTTCCGTAAATTGTTTATATTTGATGACAAGGGAGGGACAGATAGATATAGAAGGAATGATTAGGATAAATCTTTTCTACCTAATCCAAAATGTATACATTATTGCAAAAGTATAATTTTAGAAAAACAGGAAACTATATAATTATTTAATGAAAAGTATACTATCAATAGTGCAACAATAAAATAAATATATTCTATAAAATAGAAATCATCTTATTTTTATGAATTAATTTACAACTATAAATAAAATTATTGTTTCTAATAAACACTTATGCAACTGATATTATTGTATATAAATACAATTATTTTGAAGGTCTAATCCAACCTTTTTATAAAAAAACATTGTGCGGCTGTATTTTCCATAACCTTGTAATTATGTACTGAGTAATTAAGTACAAAAATCACTCATGCTTGTATCAAACCAAAGAGTAGCAGGAAAAAATAAAATATTTTTAAAAGAAAGTCTTGCTGAGAAAAAGAAAGGTATAATAATTCTTTTCATCTGCAGCTTTAAGGTTATTAAAACCGACAGTTACAAAAGAAAATATTTGAGTACGATTAAACCCTTAAGGAATGGAAATGATTTTTTAAGCATATAAAAACATAATTTTTATTTTAAACTAGCTGACCCGTACGGCGTTGCCCGTGGTTGTTAGTATTTTCAGTCTTTTTGACGTAATTGTGTTCTTTTTAAGTGTTCGTTGAATACCCGTGCGTATCCTACTGTGGTCATGAAAAAAAGGCTACGATATTTAAGAAAGCACTGAAAATTGTATTCCTGTAAACTACTACCTAAAATGAAAAAGCTTTAAATGTATCGTTTTAATTTATGGTTTTTACTAATTTTGACTTTCACTTAATTTCATTGAGAATGTTGCGAGCACCTACAGCCTAAAAGGAAGCTACGTACCAAATTTCATTCCAATTCGTTTTTATAGGGATTTTTAGTAACTTTGACCCCCCCCCCCCAACCGCCCTAAAATTGAGAATTTCTTTTAACCCTTTCTTAGCGGGGGTTTAAATTCACGGGGGGTCATAGAAAAGATATTTGAATCACTTTGTAACATCCGTGTTAATTTAGGATGTAACAAACTGGTTCAAATAGAGTTTGTAATTTTAAATGTATAGGCCTAATTAGTATAAGATATTGTTTAGTATTTAAATATACAATTATATATCAAAATAAAGCTACGAATGTGATATTTTAGTGGCATTTAGTTTTATTCGGATTGTTTGTTTAGTTTTCAATATAATATGTTTAAACTCGTGTATGTTTATAGTTATGCATGGTGTCAAATAATTTGTTTGTTGTTATTATTATTATTGATAGCGAAAATATGTTTTGAAAAGTATTAAACAATTCATAGTTATGACATATTTTATATAAACAATATTTTAAACACATATCTCTAAGTAGGCCTATATAGATATTTAATAACCAATGTTTGAGTGAGTTGAATTATAATTCTGTAAGCATTTTTCGTTGATTTTTCAATCTAACCTTAAAAAGCTGTTAGTTTTGAAGAGTATTAAAGTGATTCTAAATTTGCTAAGTAATGTTGCTATGGTAATGATTGTAAACAAACATAACGTGTTGCTAAGCTTTTTATACGAACAGCTGTTTTTGTAAGCTATGGTTTTGAGTTCATACAGTAAATGCTGTTGAGTTTCTTCCAAATTTTAAACTTTTTCGGGAATTTTTCAAATTTTTCTTTACGTATAAACCTTCTATGAACTATTGCAAACATTTTAAGACCAAAATTAGCCAAATCGGTCCAGCCGTTCTCGAGTTTTAGCGAGACTAACGAACAGCAACTCATTTTTATATATATAGATGGTATCTTATAGAAATATTTATAACTTAGATTAATGGAATTGATGTAGATAATGTGTGAAAAAAATAAATGTTAAAAATAATAATTAATTGACCGAAAACGATGGTTTTTATTTGACATTAGGGAGCATATAATTAATAGTTCTCATATCCGGGATATGCGAATACTACATCAAAATCGTAACAACATTAAAAATTTAGTACGAAGACTAATGAAAAATATATATACGTATCTTATTCAATCGGTCCGTTCCCTGTAAAACATTTGCAAAGTGTAAAGTATTTCAAATTAAGATATACAAAAAAAAAATAATATTACTTAAAGACAATAAGATTGGGTTTTAGTACAGGCTAAATATAAATCCAGAATATTGAGTCATATGATTAGAACGATAAATTTAATCTTTTTTTAAAAGAAAAATTGTATGCACACATGCAATGTTATCCCTTGAAGAGTCAAGCATCTTACCTCAGTGCAACAATTGAAGCACACGCCCTAAACAAACGGAATGTAAAATATCAATCTTTTTGTGTCAAGTCATTGTTCTATAAAGTAATTGCTGAGATTTGAATACTAAATAAAAGTAAGACGGTTATAATAAAAACCAGATATTACTTGATGCAGGTAATAAATACCAGATATACTACAAAATAATATTACTGTAGTATGCACTGCAAAAAAATTAAGAAATGTGTATCCCTTGATTAATAAAAATAATAACTGAATATGTGTTAATTTAAAATATAGTATTAATACTTAACTTGGTATAATCACATATTCAACATGTAATCTATTATTACTAGAAAGAGTAATAGTAGAATAATAATTGCAGGCAAACTAGAAAGAATAACGATTTAAATTCTCGATCGAACAGACATGTCGGAAACCAAGTGACCCAATTAGTGCTATTGAACTTGTCTGAGCTGATTTACTAGATAGCAATGGTAACACTGTAAATAAATTTACTGCTTGCAACAGACTAATTTAACTTAGACTTAACGCAACTGTTCAAGTGTAATGATAGAAATCGAAAGGCTTTAACCAATTAACTTCTCTCCTCCCCCTATCCCTGTCTCCCTCTCCATCTCTATCACTCGTGGAATTAATTTACAGTACTTGACATCTGATATAAATAATTTACAGAAATGTATTTGGTTAAATACTAATACGAAATATTACACAGTGAAGTAGCCATTACATGCACATTAATAGTTAGTGGCTGAAATTTTGTTAGCCTATATGTTGCTATGTTGTGGCTGAATGGAGGATTATATTATAAAATCCGGCAGTTGTTAAATATAGATAAAGTATACTTTTTTTTATTATATATAAATGGTTGTGTATTATTATCAAAGCGGAAAGCGTATAAATGGATTGGTAGTTAAACATGACCGTAGTCAGCAACAAGTTACAGTAGTACAATTCCTGCATTATGGGTTGCACAGTTAATATTTACAAAATGTATACAAAAATTTACAATTACCTCATTATATTTTGGGTCATTTGAAGTAAAACTAATTTCATTGTTACACAAAGATTAATTATTGTGTATTGGGGTTTCAAAGATTAAATGAAACTAGAGTCAGTTAATAGAATAAAAAAGCATTACAATATAATGTAAGCTTTTATAATTACCGGGGACATCCAATATTACATCTAAAAGTAAAATTTTTGTATTGATAGACAATATTCCCTACAACATACTACTGTTTAATGGATAGTTAAAAAGGAGTACACGATTTTGTAAACAAAACATAATTTTTGAGATAGTTGGAAGAGACTAAAGTTTCAAAAAATACTATAATATCACACATACTATATTGTTTATGTAAACTATAGGTTCAAAGAAACCATAATAATGGCAGCATTATTTAATAATTTTATTGGTGTATAACATACCATTGTTATTAACATGTAATAGCAGTTCAAAAGTGTAAAGTCATAACTAGTTTTATTATGATACAAATGTTTGTTGTTCAACAGTGTCACGCAAGCAATATCATTTATGTAAACTATAGGTTCAAAGAAAACATAATAATGACAGCATTATTTAATAATTTTATTGGTGTATAACATACCATTGTTATTAACATATAACAGCAGTTCAAAAGTGTAAAGTCACAACTAGTTGTATTATGATACAAAGGTTTGTTGTTCAACAGTGTCACGCAAGCAATATTATTTATGAGTGCTTCAAAATTTATATTGTACGAATAACAATTGACTTAATCACAATTTGTATATAAAAGATTTACCTTCGATTATATATATAACTTTAACAGAAATAAATAGTATCCCTAGACTGCAGTATTGCTTTGAACTGAAAACTAATATTGGATTTGTATAACATAATCCTCACTGGAACGCTGTAAAAAAACATTCAAAGAAATTCGTAAAATATTGATTGCTTCTATAGTTTCGTAATTTTATCATCTAATCCATGTACAACATTATGTTTTTATCCATTTTCTAAACGAAGTATAAAACATACATATTTACCGCCATAAATAAAGTTTGGTGTCAACAAAATAAATTCTTTTGTAATCATTACATTTTTCATTGTTATACAATCGAATTTCGAATAACTACAACAATATTAATTGAGATAACGTAGATTCTTATATTATTTTTTAAACTAACTTTTAACATATTTTTGTGTGATGTACAATGCACTAAGAAGCAGTATTCAACCAAACCGAGTGAAAACTGTTTATTTATTAGGACAGTAGATAAATTACTTGGAATCCATTGAAAAAGTTAAATTAGCAAATTTAGTATTTTACGAATACCAAGAAAAGATAGACTTGATATAATCAACTGTTTCTTTAATAACATAAGTTATTCTTTATTAAGAAACTGTCCTCTACAAAGATAACGAAAGCTGTAATTTGTGTACGTTTCTCATTTTAACAAATAAGGAAAACATTTGAAGAACACCATCGTAATTTAAACAAAGTTTCAGGCATACATTATTTTGTAATATATCAACTCCTATTAATAAAAGCGAGTAACATTTAAAAAAGAAATAATATAACTTAATAACTTATAACTTAATACACAAACAAAACCTAGCATAGATTATACTTTTGGGTTTTGTTTACAACTTCAATCAATAATATATCCTATAATATTAATAACTTCTAAATCATTTGATCTATCAATATGAAATAAAAGGAAATTAAAAGACAATATTTTTATCTTTACTTAAATATATATAATAATAAACATAAACACAAAATCTTATCAAATATTCCTACAGTTTTGTAGTCCTTATAGTTGTGCACATTTATCGAGTTAAAATTCTCCGTCTGCATAGTTAGGTTGGCCCAAGGCGTATTGGCCTAGATAAAGTGTGTTGTTTTTACTTTCTCCCCCCTATACGTAGTATATGGAGAAAGTATTGTTTTCGTCCAAATTTTCGAATTTGAATTTTTAGTGGAATTATCTGTTTTGGTGCTCCTTGAACCCCAAACAATTGTTTAGTGGAATTATCTGTGTTGATGCTCCCTGAACCCAAAAATATTTTCAGTGTAATTATTTGTTTTGGTGATCCATGAACCGAAAAAGTGTTTTTTTGGTGATGCCTGTCCATGTCTGTGTGTCTGTTAGAATGTGTACGGAGCTGGAAACCATACCAACGGTCCGATATTAATGAAATTTGGTATGCAGTTCTGGAATATCTTTAGGTTTTTTTTCATTTTAAAATTTTTTTTATTTTTAAGTGGTTTTACCCCAAAAATGGCAAAAAAACGAGAAAAATCTAAATTTTTCAAAAACGGCTCTAACGATTTTGATAAAATTGTGCTTATTTGTAGCCCTTAATGTACCCTCTAGATAATAATAATAATAATATATTTATTTATCTCCTACTTTAATAAATCACCTCTCCTACCCCACGTACAATTATGAAGTCACAGTGAATCTGTTTAATAATTTAAATATGTTTGTGAGAAAGTATGTGCCAGTTCCTGGTACCGTTTATTTAATTAAGAAAACCACCAGCTGCTAATCTTTGAATACAAAAAATACCTCAAGTTTAGTCTTTAAAATGAATCTATTCATTAATCTTCTTATTTAAATATCATGAAACATAGCTTGTAATTACGAAGTAAGTATAAAAACTACAGGAAGTATAAAATAAAAATATTTGGTCACAATCCAACCCATATTTACTTTGAAATGTATTGAACTTACATATTCAATCCAAAACTAATGTTATGTTTTCGTAATATTGTTTTAATGGTTTCAGTACACTTTCGAAGATGACGTGTTTCAAAGTAAAATATTGGATTTAGTTAGTCTGACCAATGCTTACAATAATATTATATGGAATAAAATTTGAGTTGTTTCTGCGACATAATAAATCAATATTTTTGTCAAATATATTTTCAAATTTAGAATGTAGACTATAAAACTTGGCAAGAGCCGAGCAGACCAAATTGAAGTTATGATCCAATTAAAACGATGCGATAGACTCACGTTAGATCGACGAGCAAAGTTTAGTGTGCAATAACCATATTTTGTGAGAAAATACCAAACCAGTATATATGTAGGATATTCGATGTAAACCTAAATTGTGAGTCTTATTTATTGTTTACAGAATGAACTAAATATTTGCATTCGGTTTTTATTTAGAATTTTTGAAGAATAAACTAATTTAATTAGCTGTCCCATTTAAAAAGGAAATTTATTAATTATAAGATAAAATTACATCACTTAAATATCCTAAGTCAAATGATTATACATGCTATTTGCATTAACTTTTGTTTAATTAACATACGAAATTATCCGATACGACTACTTATTATATTTTAACAAACCTTCACATAGTAAATGAGTAAAAGTATATTAATTTGTTCAAACTATATTTAAGGTAAAAATATTAGCACTATTTGTGTAGCTAACGGATGTAAATGAACGTATATTGTTACTTAAAATTTGTTTGGTACATTTGTGTAATATATTTTTGAAGTAATAACTTCTATTATCCCGTTGGATACTTTTGCTTGACTATGTTTCTGAAATCTCGAGTCACGAACGTTTTGCGTAGACATAAGTCAGAGCGTGGAGAGGGAATATACATAATATATATATAGACAAGTAAGCACGTCGAGAGGGAATAGGCAATACGTAGTGTATAATATTACAATTATTATAATATTATAATAAGTATGCAAAAAAATAGTGATCATTATATTGTAAGCAGTATTTATTTAGTGACTAATGATATTCATTGAGGTATTAATGTATGCACTCTACATAGAATTCTAAGAATAATTAAATATGTAAGGAATAAATTATTATCACCAAGATACGATACAATTTTATTCCTCATAAAGTAATGAAATTGTATAATATCTTGATGATTTTTTTACAGAATTTGTATATATACGCTATTAATACGTATGTTAAATTTTATTCAAATCCGTTAATTAATTTAATATAAATTTATAAAAATATAGTTTTGACGCTACGAGAAGAAATAATTAATTATTTTAATTTTTGCCTTGAACGTGAATAACTGAAATAATTATGAACTAATCTTTATGAAATTTTAATACGTTCTTTATATAGTCATGCAGAAAATATGTGGAAAGTTTGAATCAAATCGGTTTGTAATTATAGGTTTTCAAATACAATTTATAAAGAAGGACCGAAAACTGGGTACATTATTAGACTCAGAAATTTGTTTATATCTTAAGAATTAATTATTGGAAGTTATTTTTTAAAACAAATTCAGATTACTCTTGAAATTTACTATGAGTTATCAAGTTCTTATTAATATGTACGAAAAATTGTACATTTACCATTCGATATAATGTAAATATTGACTAAATAAATATTTATTTATTGTTTTTGTTTTCGAAAACCTATAATTACAAACCGATTTGATTCAAAATTTCCACATATATGTTCTATAAGACTAAGTAAAGAACGTATTACAATTTAATGAAGATTCGTTAAGTATTTTTATAATTATCACTTACATATTGAATTATTCTTAGAATACTACTTTTCGCATACTAATTATAATTATAATATAATAATATTATAATTATAATAATATTATAATGTTACAATTATGCAATTTCAAGACATGATATAATATTTTTTGACAATGTATTGACTTGTGTAATTGTTTGACCCTTATTCTCTTCTAAAATTAATACTGATAAAAATATAAATCGGTCATAGAAGTTTTCACTTCCAAAGTTTGGTCTTTAAGCACACCCAATGTTTTTTCATTTTTTTTAATCTACTGTGGTTGTTTTTGTCTATGTTTTGTGACGTTTAAGATAGTAAAATTGTGACCTTGTGACCTAAAGAAAAATGGTAAAGCAGAAATAATCACAAAAAAAGTCTGCAGTGAAATAGTTGAGTAAAATGTAACTAACAGTATCAGAAACTAATTTTTCTTTCAAGTTAAACTTAGCAAAAAGTTCCTGCCCCAATTAATTGTGGGTTTCTGTTATCAAACCCAGTACAATATTATGCGGTCGAATATGTTGCATAGATGTAAATAGACCATCATCCCATTTGTGTGTAAAAAATATCCCTGAAGAACTTAAAAATTTCCTTCTTGACTAAGATTGAGGATTTTACTAACAATTGCAAATAATTGTCCAATAATATACCATGGTCTACCAATTAAAATAATAAATACTAATTTCACAGACTGAATTTTGCAAGTTTCTAAAATTTAATAAAAAGAAATAATTTCTTATGACATTTTTACAAAAACAGTTGGTGATTGGGGAAAAACTGGTAAAAAGTCAAATTCATAAATCATACCATCTTATAAACGCAAGACCAGATGAACGCTAGACGTAATATACTGTATATGTTAAATCTGACTTGTGCAAACAAATATGTATAAAATAACACCGGGAACACACGAATATTATAAAATGTGCAATTAATACTTTGACTTTGCCTCTCTGAGCATGCTTAAGGGCCATTGCAACTTGTTTATCCACATAAAGTATTATTTAATACAAATTTGGAGTTATGAAATGTTCTGAGTAATATATTATTATGATGAGTTGTAATGGCTGACAGATTAAGGTCACAGCAGACATCCGTGGAACATAATTCATCGTAGTTTGTCACCTCGAATGTCCTCCGTAAGAGGGAATTATATCTGTAAATTTTTGTAGTTTATACTTTTTATTTATATTTTAAGATAGTAGATGCAAATTATTAGTAACTTTACACATTGTTTTGTTAATACGTTGCTAGTTTCGAAATGCATTCATAAAATGATTTAAAAAATGTTCTTCTTAGTGTACAATATTATATTTTTAAATTCCAGAAATGATATAAGAATAGGTTTTTTTTGAAAGCGAAGAAATCACTAAGCCAGACAGGAACTAATTAATCCACAGAAGCAAGAGCAATTCAATACAGAAGGATGGACCTCGTCAGGTCGTATTGAAAGTGATTTCCTCCTAACTGGTTGCCTTAATTAAAACTCTATTAGGGTTTCAATTATTATTAAAGGAAACCAATCTGAAAGGAAATAAAATTGGTTAAACAAGTGTAGGTTTGATTACAGTTACTAAACAAATATCATACTACTATGTGCCGTACACAAAAAATGGCAATTATTGACAACAAATCTGAAAAGTGGAGACAAATAATTAGAGTTCGGATAGTCAGACGTTTCGAAAGATGTCGAATATAAAAATCCAAACAAGTAGGATTTTCTCACTTAATGACCTGAAAACGAAACAAATCTTAGATTTGTTGTAAAGAAAACGGTGAAGTTTTGTAAAAGAATTAAGTGAATCTCTAATATTAAATATACCAATTTGCTTGCTTTAAGACTTGAGATGGCAACACAAGGACCTTCCTTGTGCTTCCAGATGCAACTGCTAAATAATCACAAATAAATTTTATATCAGGATGTATTTTCAGATCATAAAACATCAGTTAGAAATTATCAATTTAATAATAAATCATCACTAAACACACAGTCACATTCACGGTTAGCAGGTACATTTATAATAGCAGGTACATTAAACAATATTTTTCGTTGCAAATTATTTAAGATAAACAATATCTCATCATTTGCTACAAATGCGTACGTAAATTAAACTAACCCAAATTATTTGACACGTAAATTTCAGGGTTTTTTTCCTGAAACTGTTTTTTGAAACTATTACCGCGTTCATTAGGTTGTGTAAAGTTGAAATAAATATATTTATAATCATAAATATATCAAGCTTTGTAGATTTTACTCTAGACTGAAATATAAGATTAGTCCTTGGGATATAACTACTACACAGTTAAAAATAAATTTTCTTTTGGAATATATATTTGAGATATTAACATATCTTTTTTAGTTATAATTTGATTAATAAAAAATAATGAAACACACTTGATCACATATGGCTACAAAAATGTATTGCAAAAATAAAATATGTTTAGATGCAGAAATTTTAAGTTGTGTTTGTTCTGAAAACGTGAAAATTTCTGGAATGTAAATTATCTCTCGTTGTTTTGACCGATAACATAAACTCAAATAAAATGAATTAAACCTGATATGAGGATATATGTTGATCTATAAAACACTCTGTAATAAACATACGAGTATGTTGATGTCAAGCATAACGTCCAACAATGGGGTTGGGACATTTTATTGTCACTGATTTTAACTGTCCCATAACTCGAGAGGATGGCCCCATTAAAAGCGTTATCGGAGTTAGTGTACATAGTAGTTTCTATCGGAACTTTGTGTTTTCGGTTTAGAAATATGTACTAACTTCACTTCCGTAATCAAATAGCGTTGAAAAATCGTATTAGGTGTAAACGACATACAGGCGAACAACACGCGTTAGCAAAGTAAAAATGGATTTAATCCAGTAATGTTCACTTCAAATCAGTCTCCGACAATCTTTCTCAATTGGAGATTTTTCATGGATACATTTTGATTAAAAAACCTGAAGAGAACTCAAGAACTGAAAAAATGTAAATCTATAGTTGTATACATATATTCGTCACAGTTTGTCACTTCCATGTGTATAGACGTGAATCACAAAATATTTGGCAATGTTCTCCTTTTATTCATAGATTTCATATAATTACAAGTGAATAGTTTCCAAAATCCTCTGAGATGGTAAATGCAAAAGGTTTTTTTCTTAGAATTTTCGTTAAGTTTATTTAAACCAGGCAACTATAAAATTATTATAGCAATGCTCAAAATGTAATAATCCAACTATCCACGTTTCCAACATCCTTATGTGCCGTCTAAAAGAAAAATAAAGTTTTTGGAAACGCCGGGCCCGAAAATACAAGACGGCACAGCTTTTAAACAAACCTGGAAAATATTTTATATCCAAACCTTAATCTACTTAAAATCTCCAGAAAATGCCTGTGTTAACCATTTAAAAAAAACACAAGGAAATCTATTAAAGTCTTTAAGTAACAACTGGTTATTTATTAATTAGTAACAATTATCTGAGTAATTTAACAATTTACTCGTTAAATGAAAAGAAAGATACGCCCTTAAGTTAAGAAAAATTGTACAAAATTATACGCCCTTAAGTAAAAAAAGATATTGTTTATAAAAGAAATCAAACCCACCCTGAAACAATAACAAACCCACCCTTTTGTTTAATCTAAGTTAGGATTTTATGTAAGACAAATATATAAAAAAATATATATTTAGCAAACAAGCTTATATATCAGTAACCATTTGGTTACATACAACAATAACATTTGCCTATACAGAGACAATATTATATCTTAAGTTAACAAAATGAAAATACTATCTAAATAAGTATGTATACAAAGTTGGCCAACTTATCTGTATATATATGTGTAAATAAAAGAAATGAATTTGGAAAATTGAACATAATATATAAACAAAATAAACTAGATCCATAAATTAAATTGATTTTGTGACGTCACTATTTAATGAAATTTTTTTTAATTTGGAAAAGTAAATCTTTGAGGGCTGTAAAACCGAAAAGTGCATGAGATGCCACCCAAATTTAAATATATCTTAACCTAAACAAAATATAGTAGATAAAACATAATCAGTCTATACATAGGATGTTAAATTCGTAGTAACGGTTAAGTTCTTTTCACAACATTGTTTCTACTATTTGAGCCTGAAGGTAATTATACTTTTATTAATTTGTTTCGAAGAAAAGGGTCCAGTTCAACATATGTTTTGTTTTAGTAAGTAAATTGGCAGATGAAGGTTAATTGCAGAAATACTTGGTGATACTAGGTGATTTGATATCAGATACTTGGACCAGTGTAGTCACTATATGAAAGAAAAAAATATACTTGTATTAGAACAGCTGTAATGCAAGACATGTTCTAAGATAAGCATTTTAATACCTGTTGAAATTTGTTACATTTGGCATTAAAAGAAAAGCATGTACAAACTTTAATTTTGATACTTTAATTTCTCTCACAGATATCTACTTTAATTGCAACACACTTCACTGAATTTAATTGCTCGCAATGAATCGCTATGAATGAAGTAGGTTTCTTTACTCTTTTAAATAGTTTTTGAATTGTAAGCTAGGCCACTTTACAAAACAGGCTAATTGAAATCTAATAAGATAGGCTAATCAAATTTAATGAGTTTAAACAAAAATTATTATCAAAATATTAATTATTCACATGAAACAATATATAACAATGAACAGTTATGGTAAAACTCTGGCATTTTGATTCATATATCTTAGAATAAATTTAATTTGTATGTACCTGGGTAACTTTGGTGATTTATTCTGAAGAGAAGAAGGCTTACGTAACACTAAATCATGTTTTACAATATTTGAGTGTAGACCGGAAGTTGCAGATTTATTACGAACACTACTTTATGATAAGTAACTATTTTAGAGTCTGATAACATATTTATGTTTAGATATTTGACATTTAACACTGTTATTTAACACAAGTGGCGAGACATCTCAAGTTGAAGTCAGCGTTCATAGTTTCAGTGTAATGGCCGGAGAGGGGATCGAAGCTTCTGGAAGAAGGGCAATACAGGGCCTGGCTGATATATAGCGGTTGGAAAATGAGTCTTATCTATTGCGGTTGGACAGAGAAAGGGTTTTTGGATATTTGAATCTTGCGTTGTGACTTGCAATGTCACACTAATCTTCAACTATTTGTAAACGATATTCATAATATGTTAATTTAGATTATTTTGATCCTAATTTCCAGGCAAAACCGTTTTCACTTGTGTTAAATCTTGCTGGACAACTTGATACAGATTAAAGTTTTTAGTCAATGTATTCGGAAAGAAATTATAATTAAGTTTGAATCACTGACTGCTTAACCTATCATCCAATATGCAATTGACTGGTTTTGTTTTAACACTCTTTATAGTATTTTTCAAATTTGTCA
>JAGFPH010018924.1:0-15809 GCA_018207615.1 Philaenus spumarius
TCCAAGGCCGATGGCGGAGGTGTAAACTCACGAAGCAAATGTTCGCTGGGAGTGAAACAAAGTGGTTCATAATCTGAGATCGTTAAACGAGTTTTTAGCTGCGAGCGGAAAGAAACAGCGCGTGAGGTGGGGTTTTTAGACCGAGGTGCAGATAAATTTGATTGATATATTTCGTACCCACATTCAGCTATTCGTGATTAGACCAATTTCCCAAATAGTTGGTTGAGACCCTAAAACAGATAAACCATATTATGGAAATTCGCTCAACTCACGGAAGCGGTTTAGCTGAGTGATCGAGTTATTATATTTGTAATTATTCTCAACGCTTTACTTATATGTTCTTATGAAATTAACACTTCTACTGACCTTATATCTCTCAGGACTGCCATGTTTCATAGGAAAAACAAAGAAAATAATCATTAAAAGTAATGCTATCAAAATAAGCATCGTACACAAACAAGCCTTAAAGGATTCATCCTGAGGAGTAGGATGGTTTTCAGCAATTCCTTTACCCTCGTTAACTTCATACACTCCCTTAGGCATGGTGTTCACTATCTTTACCTGATATTACACTGGCTTAGATATTCATTCTTTTATGTAGAATACAGATAAGAATAATCTGTGGTCATGATTGAGGAAAAACTAAGGATATTGAGGTTAGGGTTATTGGACATACCAAACCACATAACAGGAAATATTATGTCTTGTAATGTTTAATAAAATAAAAGTGTTTATACTTTGGTAAATTTTGCATTTATGTAATTCAGGCCAATTACAAGTAATATACACATAATATGCGATATGCATTGAACAAAATATAGACACAATGTACTTAAAAATAATTAGCAAATTTACACCAATACAGTACAAATATAGTAAAAAATATATTTAAAAATAGTCTGTATTTAGAATTTTGATTCCATAGTTTTCCATGGATCAAATAATACATTTAGTTCAATAATTGTTTAGTCAAATACTTTGCAAAAATTACAACAAACAATTGAATTGCTCATTTTCAAATCACCCTTTGGCTGGTCACCAGAAATGTTGGTAAACTAAAAGGTCTTAACAATTTAAGTGTCATTATTAACTCGATTTTTTCTCTTTATTTATTAAAAACGTTTGATTATAAAAAAAAAAAAAAAAACATAAATTATATCTTTCTTATCTATATATTAAAAGAATTTATGAAAACTTGTGGCAGTCAGTACGGCCATTCTATCCGGCCGATTTCCTTATTTTTTTAAAAAATTGCAGGTAATCATTCACAGATATGTCATCAAGCATTACAAATCATGTATCTTTCGCCTTACAAACGTTATAATCAAATGCAAATTTCTGCTGTGTATTCCTTATGGGGTTTTTTTTTTTGGTTCTTTGTCCACTTTGCGTTCGTATACCGTCCATCCGATTGCTTTGAAATTTTGCATAGTAACACAGGTTAACCCTGGGAAGGTTTTAGGCCATTTACCGAAGTCCTGGGACATTAGGGCTACGCCCCAGTGGCCCTCAAAGTTTCAATGTTAATCTTATGGAAGGTCAATCTTAAGGAAGAAGAAGAAATATTTCTTTTGATATTATAAGAGGCACAAAAAATAGCGTTTATCAAATCTTTTTGATTTATTTCAAATTATTTAAAGGCCGATTTGAAACAAACTCAATTTCGAATGGATAAAGGACGATTTGAAAATGAGCGACTCTAATTAAAACGAATCAAGAAGTATTTGGGAAAGTGTAAAGTCTGGAAAACGTTTTCCCTACGCAAAAATTGTAGCAAATTTAATGCTCTACAAAAAAGGAAGGAATATTTTGTAGGACTTGAAGGTGAATAGTTACAGAGCAAAACAGAAAAAGTCAAACAATTTTGTAGTTTCAGGCTTCTCAGGGGCACAGGGTGGAGGTCAAAAACTTGGTGTGTTATTAACAGTTTAGGTACATTCAACATACCCCCAAAAAAAAAACTTTTAATTACTTTTTGCAAGGTGAAGTGTACTTGTTGACTAGATTATAGTGTTTTTATCACTCATAGGGGTTCTCATTTATGGAGGTAAACGATGTCTTATTTTGATAAGAGATCTTAACAGCAGTGGTTTAAGTTATAAGTGTGTTTATTCCTATTAACCCTTCCCACGCGGCAAACGATTATAACCGCAACAGTAGACTTTGACCCAAACGCGTATTACGGCTAAAGTCGCAAAAATATATTTTTCCCTCTGGTTAATTAGATAGTTCACTAAAGTTCCGGTAGAATGCAGAGGCATGTTCGCTGTCTATTTACGAAGAGAAATAAGTTTTGTTTAATGTTATACGCCTCAAGGCAGTGGAGGGAGGCGTTATTATGTCTGGAAATGCCCGGCTTCGCGCGCATTCTATAGCTTCTACAGCGCGTATAACGGCTAAACTCGCAGTCACACTAGTCTGATGTGATATACTAATAATTGTAAAATAATATGTTTTTTTAACATTAACTTGTGTTTTTTATATATTATTTCATAAAATACTGCTAGAATTTAAAAATAATAAAAAACTAAAATTTGTGTTTTTTAGAAAACAAGTTTTTTTTACTATTATTTTGTTTTACGTAATAAAAATTGTAAATGCAACCAAAAAGCAATGATGATATTTTTTTTAAATTACCCTTTCACATACAAAACAAAAACAAAAATTAACTTTGAAGAAAAAACTAAAAAATTTATAAGTTATTTCAGCGTTGGGGTGAAATAAGTTAATTTTATTCAGCGTGCGAAGGGTTAATCAAGAAAATAAATCTCAGTGTTTTCAGCCGAAGACGTTTTTGGATGCAAGTAGGCTGGGACAACCATAATATATAACCAAAATTGTTAAGGAAGATAACGTGTGGTATATTTTTATTGTTAATATTACATAAGTAAATAAACTCGATACAAATTATATATTTGAAAATGTGAATATTTACAAATAATATACATTTGTAGTGCTATTACACTGCTAGAATCTTTTCTCTTTTACCTATAATTAACAAATTAGTATTATCATAATACACAATTTTGATTACCAGTAGTTATTACATACAGTAGGCCTACATTTAAAGGAAAGTCTGTATTAATTTTGATAAATCTATGAAACAAATTTTCAAGATAAAATATTTAAAAATAGGTTGGAATCCCTTTCATGCTTCACACCTCACCTTCCTTACTACAATCTCCGACATATTTAAAAATTGCGTTTTCATACAAGTGTGGCAGATACACTCCACTTTGAAGTAATAATAATAATGTAAGTAACAAAGTATAGGTTAGGTAAGGATCCACACTGACGGTGGGCACGAAATATTTTCTATGTTCATATTTTCATCAGAGTTTAGAGTTGGACACTAGTTGGAAGGAACTAAGAAAGTAATAGTTAGTTTGGGAGTGAACGCGTCATGAAGTAGACTCATTAGAATGGGAGGGGGGTAGCTCTTGCCCTCGTCTTAATCAATTAACAAATTTAAGTTATTCCAAATTTACCACTTTATTTAAAGAACCTTTCTCCACCATCACCACCACCACCATCTTGAAAATGCACGTACGCTCGCAAGGGAGCAGAAGGCACATCTGCTAAAGGGAAGTCTCCATCTCTAAGGCAGTAGGACAATTGGAGCCAGACCACCAAATATGTAGGATTAATTAAAGCCTCAAAGCTAGGAAAGTAATTAATATAAAATGTTTAAATTTTATTGAAGTATTAAGTTTAAGGTATAATAGAGGATAAAGGTTAAACAGAAAAAGAACCAATATGACTTAGGCCTAAACAAAACCCTAACTTATAAATTTGAACTACAAATTCATAATTGTTTAAAAGAATGAAACTATCACCTGTTAATGGCCTACGTGGAAGTTTAGAGTTGTTTGGAGATGAGTATTGTATCAATACTGAAAATCTTCAACCAGCTGAGCTCTTTACTAAACAAACAAATATTTTTAATGAACAAATTGTATTTTTTTATACTATTTATTGATGCAAATAATCTTTTAAATTACAATATTTTCTCTAACTTAAAGACGTACCCTTTTGATTAATATAGATTGGCAGTAGGAGCCTAGTTTTTTTGTAATTTTTGTAATATAGTAATTAGAACCTATTATATTTTGAACAGTAAAGTATGTATACTTATATTTATTTGATAGAATATGTAGTGTGTTTAGTTTATATTTTTTATACTGTTGATTTTGTAAAGAAGCGATGAATAAAACTTACTTACTACTTACTAATTTTAATTACTAGTTCAAATTATTAATGTGTATCTTCAAACAAAAAAATAACGATGACAATAAATTCATGTCAAGTCAGCTTAGTACGGCAACAACAGGTGAGCTGCATTGTCTGAGATTTATTTCAGATAGTAGGAAAAGATGCATTAAGTAGATTTGTATGTGGCAGGTACTTGTAGTAATAACGTAAGTAATTAAGTAACAGAATAGGTTCGCTATGGTTCCACACTGACAGTGGGCACGCTATATTTTCTATACAGACATTTTGCTGAGATCAGAGTTTAGAAGGAAAAGAGGGGATGCTAGTTGGAAGGAACCGACAAAGTAATAATTATCCTGGGGGTAAACATGCTTGTGAATGGACTCACATAATTAGAGGGGTTAGATTCCTGCCTTCACCGTAGTGTAAAGTCTCGTAGTAAGGTCACGATCAGCAGAGATAATTATAATGGTTTAATAAACAAAGATAAACTATTCTGTTTACCACCTTATTTGAAGACCTTTCCCACCATCCTGACTATGCATGTACGCTGGCAAAAGAGCAGAAGGCACATCCGCTAAAGGGAAGATTCCATCTCTAAGGCAGCTAGAACACCAGAGGCGGTCAAGTCACATGTACAGCCTACATTTTGCAATATGGACAGTGCAAAATTTGCATTATTGAGAGAAACCCATAATATATTTCTATTTGTTTTAAGAGCTTTGATTTGACTAACAAAATACACACAAGTGATGAAAACTGAGACTCTACATGTATAACTGAAAGTAATGTACATTTGAAACTAACACAAACGAAACAATAACCCACCAGTTGTTAACAAATGTAAACTTATTTCATATGAAAAGAAGGCCTACATACTGGTATTTTTTGATAAGGCAGAATTTTTTGCCTGGAATGGAGGATTAGGTTCAGGGATATTTTGGATGAATGGTGATTAAATTCTTAAAATTATCGAACAAAATTGTTTCATAACTGTATGATATCGATTAATCCCAACCGATTGGCCTGAACAACCCGAGCTCACATTTCAAATATTGTTCGTATTGATTGTTCTCTACTTGCACAATGCCATTCGATTTGGCTACATATTGTTTGTATATGTCTATTGAAGCTGAGCTAACTTTCGGTGGAGGCACTTGTAAAGAACTGTCACTGGTGATGGCATTCAGTGGAGTCAGTTTATTAAAGTTGGTTGTTGTAGGATGGTCCCCTGATCGGTTGGCCATACGACCCAACAGTACAAACCTATAAATTATAAATATTCTTACTATCAATCCAAATACCATAGTCATACAAGTCATTATTTATCGTTGTTAATTCATACTATTAACATTATTATTATACACAAATTATTATAACTCATTAATAAATACAAAGGATAATTATGTCCGTCTGTGTGACTTTTTGTAATTTAAGTAGTTTATAACACTTGTTAATTGCCATTCCGAATATTAATATATTGGTTGTTCAATGAGTACTGTGGTGAATTTAAACAATAAGAAACACTGAAGCCCCAACCACAAGTTCGGTGAATAAAACTACAAAAATAAAATGAAACACATTTATTGATATAGCTATTCTAGTTCCCTGATGTACATTTCAGTAACCAAGTTACCATCATCGGAGGGTTCTAAATCTAAACTAAACCTAAAAAGTATGAAACATAAACTAAACAGACCAATACTCCTCCTTTCCCCACCTTAGGTAGATCAACCAATCATGAGTGACCACGTCAAGGACATTCCAAAAAGCCAGGTAGAAGCGGCTAACGGTACTTGTCCCTGTCCTTGGGAATGGCCCAAGGTTGAGAAATGGAGCGTGTTACATCGATAAAATAAGACTTCTTAAACTACTAGAAAAAAGTTTACAATATGTCTTACAACTTATTAAAATAACGAATAATACATTATAATCAACGGATAAAGTTAGAAAATAATATAAAATTAACTAATCCACAAATTAAGATAATACATATCTTCAACGGATAAAATAAGAAAATTATATAAAACAAACTAAACAATAAATAAGCAAAAAGACTTACATACGAATAATATATAGATACAATAGAAACAGCAAAATACTGCGGCTGATAAATGGCAAGGTTTTACCTAAATCAATAAATGTGTTTCATTTTATTTTTGTAGTTTTATTCACCGAACTTGTGGTTGGGGCTTCAGTGTTTCTTATTGACTAATATATTGATTAACAAGTATATGATTTACCGTCTGCAATATTAAACGACGGCCGTTTCAGCTATTCAGCCATTATCAAGTAATATTTGTAACGTTCTACGCACTTGCAAATGTATTGTGGTGTCATATTGCAACATGCTGTAGTAACATTAGCAAACAATTTAAAATAATAAAAAACAAAATAAAATTTATCAAAATTTACTTTTCCTTTATAAACTCATATACCCTTAATTACTTAACTTTTGAAAAATACTGGGTTCGTTTACTGAATAGTACTTTAGGAAGGTTGGACTGCACACAATGAAATCGACTACATGATGCTCAATTTACGTTTATTCAGCCATTTTGTTTTGACTGTTTTTAGACTCAAAAATTAACTTACAAAGAACAACATTCATGTTGACAAGAAATTGCTTAAATAGCTCCAAAAAATCTTACGTGTAAGAATATTAAATCTTTTAACTAAATTAATTACTAAGTTTTTAATGGCTTCTTTATTTATCTTTAAATATATTTCAGATCTGATTATTTTTTATAAATTAAATACAATTTATTAAGATTAATATACTTGCGTAGTTTCGTTGTTCTCCATGTCCATACACTTTAATAAACTGTTAACTCACTTAACCTTGCGATGCATTGTCTAACACGAGACCGCGTGTAAAGTTACAGTTTTTTATTTTACTCATAACTTTCAAAGTTCTTGGCCGATTTTAATTGCGAATGTCTTAAAATGTTCATCGTTCTATGTTAATCACCTTTGTTAATGTTCTTTTCACTAAACCATACTCGTTCCGCACTTTACTGATTCAACTCAGGACATACATTTTGAGAGAACTTAGCTGTTATTCGCCATCTTTCTGAGTAACAAGGAAGCCTCGATCATTTTCGTCTTGTCCAAAGTTGCAACGAACGTGATTCTTACAAGATTCCGCTCATGCGCACTGTTGTTTTCCATACGTGCTGCCAACTGTTGTCATTGTCTATTGGGTGGTGAATATACATGTATGAATCCACTGCCATCTGATCTTGGTTGTTTGCGTATGTACTGTGTTAATTGCGTTATACAGTTTTGGTTTCTTGAATTAATGTTAGTTAATTGTTTGTATGATGTAATGTTCGTGTTTTGCGGTTTTGGCTGTCGAATTCGTGAATTAGCGTCTTTGTTGATTTCTTCTACTCCTAACTCATTTACAATTCTAATTTTTACATTCTTACTTATATAAATTTATGTGTTACAAATTTACTTTGTGACCCCAGACTCTGTATGCATTACATATTAGGACCATTATTGTCCTTGTAGCCATATCCGATTGCTATTAATATAATATTATTATTTAGTACTTGCCTTAGCAATCCTTTTATAAGTTTTATCTCTCGTTTACAACTGTTTCACCTTTATCAGAACGATTATGAGTTTGTGTTATGAGAGATTTGATGGCAGTCACATACTGTGACATTAATAAACTTAACAAGTCTCTCACATGTTTTATCAAGTGTCATTTTGTGTTTTATACGTACTATGTTTTATTTATTTAAGGTTTATACACCAAATTAGTCTCTGTTATTAAGTGTAACTGTGAAAAAATGTTTTTGTAATCGTTCTGATGATGCCTGAATGAAAAGGCGAAACAGCTGTAAACGAGAGATAAAACTTATAAAAGGATTGCTAAGGCAAGTACTAAATAATAATATAATATTAGGTTTCCCTTCATCAAACACAAATACTTAACACAAGTTACACATAACACAAAACACTTATACGCACTTTGTGTTATTCTGCAGGTGTATATGTGTTATGTTGTACTGTAATTTATTTTAATGTATTAACAACCTCTACATAACGATATTCTGAAGATGGGACGAGTTTCAAAACGCGTCAACCAACAATCTATGTAAAGTAAGTAAACTACTTAAATTACAAAAAGTCACACAGATGGACATAATTGTCCTTTTGACTTGGATACAAACACAATGAATAGTAATTACAAATTGTAAAATACACTACTATGGACTCTAATTGTAAATGGTTGCTATGGTAATAAATGTAAACAAACATGTGTTGCTAAGCTTTCGATCCCAACAGCTGTTTTAGCGCTGGGAGTAAACACCCGAATTTTTACTATTTTTACGCTTTAAAATAAACATTTAGCAAAATCCTTTCTTAGTGTGTGTCTATGACCCCACAAGAATATGCCTATGTTGATTCTAGGTTAGTCAGTCAGCCATTCATTCAGGGCAAAGCCTCTTATATAATAAAGATTAGAATAAGCAAGCTGTATTAAGGTGACTTGGACAAGCGTATCTGCTTAGCAAGCGCTCACTTCTCCGCCGCTGGGAAGTTCCCCCCACCAATTCAACTTTACTTTACTGTAAATTACTGGGTCATTTGCTTTGTTGAATTACTCCAAAGAGCAATTCCATAACTTAGGTGAGAAGAGAATAGACCAAAGTATGTGTTCTGAACAGAACTTTGCCAATATCTGAGTAGAAAAACCGTATTTTGCATGGTTCATTATGAGTTCTGCCGAAGACAGTTGAGGAGACACTGTCTTTGTTACATTGCCAACTATTTAGTTACTTGGTAAACCAGTGGCATACTATTGAGTAATATTTAATACTTTTATCTACATTTTATGTCTCGTACAGTTTCAATCACTGATTATAATGTAATGGTGGTAAAGTCGGAAAAATTTATATTTTAAATAATATACGTGCAATTAGTAAATTATATACCTTTTGTAAAGTAATACATCAGCCTTCGATGGATTACGAACTTCCACTCCATAAGTCTGATGCATGGATGGAAACAAAGATTCAAACGTAGTCAGTCCTGAAGACGTGAAATCTTTAACAGGAGATGCCTGATGAGAATCTGTGATTTGTTCCTCTATATCTTCTTCTTCGTCGCTCTCTAAACCAGAGCTAGAATAAAATTTCACCAATGTAATATATTCAGAAATAATTAATTGCAGGACTGATAAGGCTAACTATGCAAAATACAAGTAGTATAGTAATGTAAATGCTTCAAATGAGGGAGAATAAATCTATATATATAATAAAATCCTTTAAGACAGCATCAACTGAGAACGGCTGAATGTGTAAAGTTGGGGTTTGAGCCATTTGACACAGCATTTCTTCGGAAAGGTTTAGGAGAAATCCACGTTAGAAAAAGTCCATTCATTCAAAAGTTGTGATGTCATTTGTGACCAAAGGGGACTATTTCGTCATCTTTTGGGCACGTTTCTGCTTATAACTTTAGACTGGTAGCACCAATATTCAATTTGAGATACTCATTGGATTTAGCTTGCCAAATTGTTTCAAATGGCCGTTGGCATTATGTAGGTTGAATAGTTTAGGATCTATAACAAAAAAGTGTAATTAAATTTTTCTTAAACTTTTTAGTTTACCGACTTTATAAACAGCTGTAGTTTTTCAATGGTAGGTTTTAATAAAAATCTCAGACCATTGTTTATTGAGTGTATTTCAGTGAAAAGACTTTTGTAAAAATAATTAGATAATTAATTATGGTTGTATTATTTTAGAAAGACACATTTTCTTCACCATGTGCTATGATTATTAGCCTCAAGTAGGCTAAATTTTTTTACGAGTTGACCATTAATTTTTTTGTTTATCCTTTGTCATAAACATGAGTGTCAGGTTGTATTCGACGGTGTGCACACACGGAATATATTTTATGTGTTATTGTGCGCTTTTAAATGTGTTTGTATTGTTTTGTATATGTATTTATTTTAATGTGCTAACGACCTCACTAGAGCGAGAATCTGATGATGGAATAAAGTTCCGAAACGCGTCATGTTCAAGTAAGTGAATTACTTTAAACAAATAATAAAGTCACACAGACGGGAAAAAATCATTCTTTTTACTTTTCTTTGTGCTCAAACTTCATATTATAACTATGTCTGAGTAAACAGATAAAGTCTAACCTTTTGTGCATGTCTGTATAACATATTAGTGTTGCCAGAGCCTGTAACATAAGGTTACAAGAAAAAAATAAAAGGTGAAGTTACATTTTGAATAATATATGTTTATTTCAGTATTGATATTGAAAACACATCTGTGACTACAATCTATGATTTCTAAATATACCAACACTTGGCCACAGATACAAAGAAGTCTAAACTACAACGCCAATGCAATCCGAATAGCAATTCCACAATTAGCCGTAGGTTACCAAAGGCTATATCCTTAAGTTATTCACTGTATCCTTAAGTCACGAGACCAACCTAAATTGCATTCGAAAGATACCAATTGATGAGGACATATTTTTATCTACTTTTCCAAACCTTCAATATTGAAAACTAATTAAGTTAATGGGTCGGATCCATGGAAAGCACTCACCATCAAACTGTTGGGGCATAAAATGAAACTCAGCGAGGCATGATAAGTGATTATTACTACTTAATGCAACATAATACACATTTTTACCACTTTAAAAACATACAAATGAACTATAAGTAAAATGTTTATGAACACCCTTACAAAGGTTTTTACCGGGATTATTTTGAATAGGCTTACAAACTGGGAACAAAAACATAAAATTCTTAAAGAATATCAGGCCGGCTTTAGAAGAGGTTACTCAACCGTAGATAATATATTTAATCTTATAAGTATGAATAATTTACGATTAGCTAAAAAGAAAGGTAAACTTTATTGTTTTTTTGTAGACTTCTCGGCAGCGTTTGACACAGTAGATAGGCATGCATTGTTTTATAAACTATCATGTTTAGGAGTCTCAACAAAGATATTAAGAGTGCTTCAAAATTTATACAAAGAAACTGTGGCTGGGGTATGGTGCGGAACTGGTGTGTCAGATTGTTTTGAAACGAAAATGGGAGTAAGGCAGGGATGTTTACTGAGTCCATTATTGTTTTCACTTTTCTTGAATGACCTACATGAGGCATTGGGGGGAGGATGTTGTGTTGATGGGGTTTGTATTCGGGTGCTGCTTTATGCGGACGATATAGCTATTATGTCCTCATCGCCAGAAGGTCTTCAGGCTATGGTAGATAAATTAAATATGTATTGCAACATATGGAATTTAAGAGTAAACTTAATAAAATCGAAAGTGATGGTTTTTATAAACGGTGGGAAATTGGCAGCTAATGAAAGGTGGACTTTTGATGAAAAACAGATTGAAATAGTAAACAGCTATAGATATTTAGGGCTTGACTTAACTCCGAATTTGTCTTACGAGAACCATCATAAGTCTAAGTTAGCAATGGCCAAAGCTAGTATAAACTATGTCTGGTCTAAATTTATTGGGTGTAAACACGTTCCACTAACTGTAAAACTATCAAGTTTCCAAGCAGTTCAAAGAGCAACAGTAAGTTATGCAGCTCAAGTTTGGGGTTATAGGGAATTTAATAGTGTTGAAAAAGCATTTAGGTTTTTCATAAAAAAGTTACTAGGTCTACCTCTAAAAACACCAAATTATGCAATTTATCTGGAGACGGGGATAGATAAGCTGTATTTGTATACTTTGAAGCTTCATTTTAAGTATTTGTTTGGAGTGTTGGCTATGCCGGAAGACAGGTTGCCAAAAATTTTGGCAAACAAAATAGTGAATGATAACATTTCATGGTATAAAGGATGGAAGATTTTAGGGGCCAAATATGAAGTGGGGATGGACAAGAATTTAGAAGTGTGGGACAAAATTAACTGTAGTTCTAAAAATACTCAATTAAAATATTTACTGAAAAAAATCAGTTTGGAACAGAGGGAACAGCTTCTACTAGCAGCAAAAAATGGGAAATTCCATAAAATTTACTCCAGTTTAGATTTTAACCTAGGGCAAAAACACTATTTTACTGTAGTAAAAATGAATATAAGTTGCAGGAAATAAAATGGGCATTTAAGTGTAGAGCCGAGTTAATTCATTTAAATTTTAAACCGTGGGTTGAAGGGAAAAATTATCTTTGTTCGTTGGAGTAAACGAAGACGTTTACCATTTTGTGGCAGAATGCCCGATATTGGTGCAACATAGAAAATCGTATCTGGGAAAAGAAAGATTATCGATGTCAGAGTTCAAGGACTTTATGAATGGTAAGGATTGGGGAGTATTATGTAAATATCTTGAACAAGCATGGCATTATAGATGGGAATTGATAAAAGAATTTAACTTTTGATAATACTTTTAGGTTGCGATCGCTGATCTTTATTGTTATTAGGAATTTAATATCTGTACTCATTTCTAATCAAACTTGTATTTATGTGTATATTGATAATTTTTGTTTGTCTAAGTAAGTTTAGTAAGTGTAAGTTTATAGTTCTGTGGCTATTAATTAATTAATTATTGTTAGTTGTTGCCAACCTAGCAGACGGCTGAAAGCCATGCTAGACTGTATGTTAGAAGACGTTATAATTCTGTAAAGTAAAGTAATAAAGCATATGTTATTATTATTATTATTATTATAAGTAAAATGAAGAATTTTTAAAAATAAATTACTTAAAATCATAAAAAAATGCAGACAAAAATTATTAAAAGAACAAAATTACAACACTCGCTTAATGTCCGCCGATGGTATCATATAATTTTAATTTTTACGTAGAACACGATATCGATGTACAACCAAAGCACATGGCTCAACAGTACAATGTCAATCTAATTTTTATCTAAATACTTCCAAGAAAAAACAATTGTAGAACTTTCTACACCATCACAAATTTCAACTTTTGGTACAAAAACTATTACTGTGATAAATAGCATACGGCGACTTCCACGGTCAAGTGAAAAGTGGAGTGATATTGTGCAATCTTTTCAGTGGTGGGGTTTAATTTTCTGTGAATATTTTTAACTCTGGCACACGTTCTATGTAATTTAAGGTGCCAAAATGATTTTCCATTTAGGTTGGGCCCACTAGAAACTTTCGGTGCAGCAAAACTCGCGCCATTTACCATTTATACAAAATGTGATTTCAAATATCATCCTGTTAATTTAGCAAGATATATTTTATTTAAGTCTTGTATTTAAGATTTAAATATAAAAGTTATTCACTTAGTTATTCAAATCTACTTTTTTGTCTGCTTAAATTTTCTATTGTTTTTAGTTATTTATTTAAAAGAATTTCTTAATAATGCATCCAAGAAGATTCCACATGTTACAAGCCTAATTTAAAAGTACTCACTGAATTCAGCAACTCATGCCCAGAAGCGGAATATTAAATAGTATTAAGAGTATTTGCTAATAATTACCTGCCACTGGATGTAGTGCTGCTTGTCGAACTTTGCCCTGTTAGAGATGGATTCCTGTTCCCTCCTTTAGTTGTCTCTTCTCTTCTTCTACCAGGACGTACACGTACAGTAAAAGGACTGTAGTCTGTCACACAGTTTGGCATAAAATCTCTGTAAACATAATCGCAAAATGTTTGTCCGTAACAGATGTAATTGCATCATGACTTTAATTATTACCAGACCAATTTCATAACAATCTCATTTATTTACATGTAATATTCCTACAGTGGGGGTTGAACCTTTGAACGACCTACGATTGATCCCTACTCAGTCCACCTGTGTTAGGCGTTCGGAAAGGTTGCAACAAAAAAGTCCGCTTAGATCTCTAGGACTTACATCACCTGAGGATGCGAAATGTTATTGGTTCTTCGCGAAACGTCGTGATTTTGTATATACTGTATATGTTCTAAGGATTTTGGGTTTATGGTGTAACGTGAAGCCTTGCTTCGAAGAATTTTATATTTGACGACAACGCATCGTGTATAGCAGTTATATACAATTGGAACAGCAATAAGGTAGGTGTAGTCCATTAAGAGTTTAGTAATTTATCTTCCACCCCATCTATGAATGTCTTTCAAAATTAAAAAAGCATTATTTATGACACAGTAAACCGATTCTTACTACATTTGGAAAACTCTAGACATGTCGGAAATCATATAAGCATATTTGCAATAGAAAGTTCAAACTATATTTGTCTACATTACATAACTGACAGAATGACTTGTCTTCTCTGCGAGTGTCACCTTAAGGATACTAAACTCCCTTAACGGACTGGGCCTTTTGCAAAGCATGGAGAGTTTGAAAAAAAATTGAATTATAAAACGCAAGCTTTCCGTGGCAACACACGCGGTCCCTAGTATCAGTAAAGTCAGAAGTCGACAAGTCCAGGCCAAATGTCTGTTGTCGCCGATGACGACATTTGTCCTTGAACGAGTCTAAGAAAGAATAAAAGACTTTGAAAAAAATGATTGATTTGTACGAAGGTAGGGAGTTTTTTGAAAAAACATAATTGAGATTTTTTTTATGGTGGAATGTATTGCACTAAATGTGTACGCATTAGCCATGAGAGTCGTGGTGCGTTAAAAGAAAAACTATTAACGTAGTGAAAGGTTAAAGGGAAAACAAAAACTCCAAATTACTCAAAAGTCTCGGGAAAAGTTATTTTTATAATCTACGGATAAAAATAAATGAAAAATTACATATGGCAAAATAACAAATTGTTCGCATATAAAAAGTTGAAAAAGCATAAAAAAATTGAAAAAGTTGAAATTTTAAAGTATACAAATTGAAAAATAGTTAAAGTTTTAGAGTATAAAAGGTTTAAAATATAAAAATAGTTAAAACATTACGTGAGAGAAATCACACCTTTTTCAAGCAGTAGGAAAAATAAAAAGGGTGTCAAATAAAAATTTTCTTAAATGAAAAAGGGAGTTAAAAAGTATATGTAAATCTCAACCAATAGTATTGGTAAACAGTATCAATTTTAATTCAATTAAATTATCAAAAAATCTGCAAATTGCGCAAGTCCCTAAACTATATGAGAAATCGGCAAAATGGAGTAAAAAAAACCGGCCAACACCTATATTTCCAAAAGAGACAAAAGTGGTAGAAGAAAAACTTTATTGCCCCAAAAACAAAAAATTTTCCGCGAGGAAAACTCGCGAAAACCGTGTAAGCATCCAGAGCGTGAACCAAGTGTCGTAGAACAAACATTCGAGCTGGGGAAGATAGGAAAAAGTGTACGTGAAAAATCTATGCAACTCGCGACTCTAGGAAATGTCGGCGGGGAAAGTTATCAGCGAAATAGTTAAAATAGGCAAAGATGGAAGAAAGCGAGGGGGATCTCAGAAGCCGATGCGCAGGGAAATATGGTGGGGATGGAGCAATACCAACAGATGGAAAGAAATAATTAAAAGATTAGCATGGATAACATAGGGCCAAATTTGTACGTTAAAAAATAAAGTGTACCTGAGGCAACTGGAAAAGAGTTAGAGAGGGGAGAGGAAGCTTAGGGAGATACATTCGAGGAGTGAGATCAGAGATACGGGGACATAAGTTTGGTTACTAGATGTAACGCTGCTAGTTAAATTATTCGATTACACTTCTTCGAATAATTTCTTGTTACTTGAT
>JAGFPH010018925.1:0-11023 GCA_018207615.1 Philaenus spumarius
AAAACTAACATAAAACAAAATGTTATGTTGAAGCAAAATTGTTATGGAAATCCATTGATCAACACAGAAATTCTTTCACCAGCTAAAGTAAATTAAATTGCCAAATTAGCTTTTTTAATTATTTACTGTAAACTTCTGCTTTTAAATTTGTCTGTTTGAAATAATTTGAATATTTCAATACATTCCCCTGAACGCAGGCTTTGCAAATCATTTAACAAAAGCACATTAAGTACATCGATGTACAAGTTTCAATGTATAACATCGATGTTTTGTTAAGTGGAAATCCCTAGTCAGCCTCTGTATAATAAGGCTGCAAAACAGCTGAGCGTATTTCATAAAATTTTACGATATCAACTTAAAAATCGCCACTCAACTTAAAAACGTTATAACAAATGCAATATAGCAAGTTTGAAGTTCTTATCTTGAAAATTATTGCCATATTTTCAACCTATTTTTGAGCTTGTGCTGCAATGTCCACGGATGAAACCATACTACCATGCACCCGCGACTATTCATTTATTGAAAAACTTCTCCGAATACAATGCCGAAACTGCATCTCGATCGGTGCTGTAGAAAAATATTTAGTTACTCTGGATGATTTTGGTCTAATTTCCCAGGTTTATCTAGAGACTCAAAACTATTTGACCGAGTTCACTAAAACTTTCACAGTTTAACCATAGATCTATCATTACCAGGATTGTTTAGACATTACAGTTACCTTAGTCTAACGGGTTGAAATGGGGTTATTATCCCTACAAAATAAATATAAATTAAACTATTATCCTACAAGAAAAACTTCAAAAATTATGCAATATTATTATATTCTCAAAAACTACTCAACTAATTTCACCCTTTACACATATTAGTACCATGATTGTTTATAGAACAACCAAAGAGTTTAAAATGGAGTAGCTACCCCTATACAATAAAAATAAATTGCACTAACTTCCTACAAACTTAAATCTAAATTTGTGTAATATTCTTAAGTGGCATAAAAACGTTTTAAAATTCGATTAATTTAGTCAAAATAATTAAATGGAATTTAAAACTAAAATTAAATCAAGCTATAGCGAATTATTGTTGGGTCCACTAGTTTGAATATAAAAACAGTAAATATTTTTAGTCATATGTAGCCTACTATTATTCTAAATATATTGAACTTGTCTCTTTACCTGATATTACAAGTAATCTGTAATAACAAAGTTTTAATACATTTTTGCAAGGCATGGCATTCCTTAAACATTAGTTACTGATGCTGGATCTCAATCTACTGCTAATTTATTTAAACAAAATGTAAATGATTATGAATACAAACATATAATAATAAGCCCAAAACATTCACATCAAATGGCTCAGCATTAGCAGCTGTTAAAATAGCTAAAGGGATACTTTAAAAAATGTGATTATGATAAGACAGATCCATATTTATCTTTATTGTGTTATAGAAATACTGAAAAACCTTCATTTGCCTTCACCAGCAAAGTTATTGTTTTCTCGAAATCTAAATACCTTTTTACCACATAATAGTAGTTATCTTAAGTCAAAATTAGTCAAACCAAAATTATTAGCACTAAGAAATAGAAGCAAAAAAGCTGTACAAAAGTATTATAATAACACAGCCAAGCCTTCACCAGATATAAATGTCAATGACATAATGTTACTTAAAAAAAAAACCTTTAGAACTTTCTTGAACTCCTAGGAAATGTATAAGTAAAGAAACGATTTATGTCATAAAAGATGAAAATAATAAAAAATATCAAATATTGTTTTAATTAATTATATATTTTCCAACTGGAAATATTCTCAATAAAAATACTTGTTCTTATGGGAAAATTAATACTGTTAGTATCAGAAGTTTTGAAGAAAACTAGATTTTTAAAAAATATTGTAATTATAAACAAATGGATGGTTACATTACTAAAAATGACGACAAGTTAACAATCCTAAACAAACTATGTGCAGATCAAATAGTTTAATTTTAATTGAATTTGTATTTTAGTAAACAGTTGTGCTTGTTTTACACTTTATTTTCTTTAACAATAATTTACTTGGCTATTAGATTGTAAAATTGTCATATCATAAACTAACATTATTAGTCAATCATGTAAAGATTAAGAACTTTTATTTTATCAGAGAGGAATGTTGAATTTGTTGATGTAATGTTGTAAATTATAAACTACATTAACCTTATAAAACTATTATAAACCTTGTGAAAATAGTATGTACTTGATCATAGACAACATACATGGTATATCCACTACAATCAAGATGGCTACTTTGTGCAAGACCTGTAGTTCACTACATTAATTATTATAAATCATTATTTATAATAAATAACCTTTGCTAAGTAATATAATGTTTCGTTATAAATCATAATCAAGGTATAACCCTTGAATTATTTTAAGAATTATTGGCTAAACAAACTTAAACCCTCTTTTACGTCTAAAATTATTCCATTACAAGCAAGTATTACAAGTATTACTTTGGTGAAATAAGAACTTCACAAATAGGCGATGATAACCACCCAGGGTTTTAGCCTATAAAAATTTTAAAAAATAATAAAAAAACTTCACAAATTTGAATTTAAGTTCTTGAATTATAGTTCAAAAGTTTCAAATTTTAAAATTATAACTGTTTAGTGAGTCAAATTAAATAATGTTTCAAACATTTTGTTCAGTAAATAAAATAAAACAAGAAATACTGAGACCTTATTTTTAACACAACGGAACAGATCACTGCAAATCGGGTTTAGAAATTTGTCAAAATAACTGCCTTTGTTTGTTTCCTTTTGTTCTGCAGGTCACCTTTAGGTTTGCTTCTGGAAAGTTTAGCAGGTAAAGGGTGTCATTGTATCTCATCCGTCCGATTTGTTTCTGTCATAATAGATTTATTACACTCCCAAAGTACCTGCACTATGTCTTTTTGTTAATATCTTGAATATTACTAGACTAGAAACTTTTCTTTTATAAACATGTCAACCCATGAAAAATATATTGCATTATCAAAAAGCCGACGGAGTTAACAACATTTTAGTCTCTTGCTACTAAGAAATTGTTAAAAATATGTTTTTCCACCTTTACGTACTAAACTAGAAATAATGTAAACTAGAAATTTTAAACTGTTTCAAGAAACTTCAAGGCTTTTTATATCAATACGAGTTAATTGCTTTTATCCGAGTTTGATAAAAGTATATTTGGTCTGTTAAAGTTTCTTTTGTTCAAATTACAGATTATTATATTTAATACTTTAAACTAATGTTAAAAGAAGTTTTTAATATTTTTGAAAGAATAGGCCTACTATCACAACCAGCACAGTTGTGTTATGGTAGTTTAAATTGAGACTAAGATAACGGGAAACAAGAAAATTATGCTACATTATTACGGGTTTTATTCGATTAATAGCTTGTAAACCCGGGTTTTTTTATACTGAGATAAGAGAGTACATGTTATAGGTCATGCTTGTAAAGAGTTTTAAAGTTCTTACAACTTTGACAGTAAAATCCAGTTATTAATGATTTTGGGTTAACATTCATACTCTTAAAGTTTAATGTATTCAAGAAATCTGTTACAAGAATAAAACATTTAATTGCAATTCGAACTTAAAAAAGTTTCCTCAAATCTATACAGAGTAAATGCTGGCTTTAACAGACACTTTAAAAGAGCCACACTATTGCATCCGTCGCGATACGTTTAGTCAACATAAGTTTGGTTCATATTGTTTTGACTGCGTGTCTGCCTGCACCAAATTGAATGCCTCCACATGTAACTATCAAACTGCCGTATTTGCTATAGTAGTCTTATAAATAATACTGTACAGGGTGTCCCCGAACTCTGTGGTCTACTTTTGTGGATGTGTTCCTGGGATCGAGACAAACATATATCACAATATAAAGTCTAAGGTACTTAAGTTTTCGTCTGTCTGTCTGTGTGTGTTTTCTACAAAATAATTCATATCTAGAGAGCGGTTTGACCGACTGAGTTTAAACTTGACATTAAGTTTAACCTAATAATGGTAAGAAAAATAAACGATTTTATCAAATCATGCGCTTCAAAATAGAGAGTTAAAAAGGCTACAAAAAAGCCTTTTATGTTGACATTTTTTTTAAACTGTTTGAATTTCCAGTAATTCAGGTTTTAAATTTTCAAACGGAAGCCATTTTGAACCGCATAATTGGATATAATCGATTATATATATTTTTAATAGATCATTGTCAGGTTATCCTTTATGTCATGTTTGAACTCAATCAATCTAGCCGTTATCTAGATAAAAATTGTTTAAGGAAAAAAAACAAAATGACGGCTATGGGAAAACAAAGCCGCCATATGTGCTGAATCATACCCTAGAATATTTCAGAGTCATTACGGAACATCCTATATATACATAAAATATCTTATTAAGGCATGCAAAAAATTCCAAAATTGTGGCACGTATGCTGTTGTTATGTTTAACAAAATAGTATCCTTCAACCGATTGTTTTCATATTTCTCCATCCGATAGGGAATTAAAAGGGCTACAAAAAGTGTGTCTTGAAATGTTTCTTAAAATGTACAGTTTTTGGGTAATTCAGGTTTGGAATTTTTAACAGTCTCCATTTTGAAACGCATAATAGAATATAATAGTTTATTTTTAATAAAATAGATCATTGTTATTTTAAGCGTCATGTAAAGTTTGAACTCAAATCTGTCAATCCGTTGTCTAGATATTATCTATTTTGTAAAAAAAACACATACAGACTGACAGACGAAAAGTAAGCACCGTAGACCCAAGTTTATACAGTATTGCGAAATATGTTTTTCTCGATCCCAGGAACAAATCCACAAAACTGGACCAGAGAGTTTGGGGACACCCTGAATATCAAACTTAAAGACATTAAGTATGTTTATAAAGACAAAGCTGGTAACGAAATAAATAGGGTTTCATGAATAAAAATATCGCTTTAAACTTAAACAGTAAAGTAACGAATGATTTATTAAACAATATATTGATAATGTTAACATTTCTCATACAATGTATTTAAATCTCCACTAAATTGAGCCCAATTACAAAATGAACCTAATAACGATCTGGGAAAAATTTCTTTAACATAAAATACGCGGCCAAATATTTAGACCTATATTATCTCGTTCAAACATGTTATATTATTATTATTTGTATTACATAAACGGAAAAGGTATTGACTGTGTAGTTACATCATAAATCCCAAATATTTAGAGCAGAGTTTATAATAGGAGGAATAGAAAGCAGTTAAGGGGGCATTACCCTGTCTGTCATATTGAATCTCATTCCCATAAGAGCAATGCTACAGAATAAGTAATTTTTTCCGTTTATTCGTGGAATAAATTAAAAAATTTGGTTTAATTTTGAAGTACTGTCATATGAGGATGTTGATTGCTGAATACATTTTAAAACCCGTTTTATTGTTTTCATAAACGTATGATATAAATAGTAAAAAATAGTAAACTTTATTAATTTTTTACTCAGTTGCAAAAAGAGATATTGCAAAAAACCTTTGCAATCAACACCCACAATCTATTTTACAGCTTTCGTTTTTTGACAAAAACAGCACAAAAATATGCTTAATATTATAAAATAAATTTCATTCAAGTCATATTAACAAAATCATAAAGGTAACGTATTAAATATTTAGTAATTAAACGAATATAAAGTTCAAAGAATTCCAGGAATAACTTCCGAAACAAAAGGATCCGAATTGTGTAGTGCAAGTGAAGTAAAATCAGAAGAATACGTATTGTGTGTGTAGTGTATGTGGAAGTACAGTATAATAAAAGAATCAGTTCAAATAGTTAAAGTAAGTAGGAAGTAAGTAATTAATTGTAAGGGCAGACCTCAAAGTATCAAAGTAACATATATTATATCGAAATTATGTGTCGATTCTAAGTAATGCAAGATAATAACATTTTGATCAAAGAACCATTTAAATAGTAAAGGAAATTGCATATTGTTCAATCAGTACAGTTTCCTTTACATTAAATTTAATCATATTCAAAGTAACGGTACAGCGTATGTTGTTAGTTTAGGATATTCAAAGTAGTTTGTCATTAAGTAGAAATTTTAGAATGGTATATTTAATTATTTAATATAAATAAACTGTATATTGCATATTTGTACAGTTTATCAAGTTTCAAAATATTGTCACTTAATCTTTATAAAATATAAAATCTCTCTCAATCAAAATTATAAAGTATTAAATAGATTTGCAAAATTTTACTAACTAAACACTTACAGTAACTTATAAAATGTTTTAATATTAATTATATATATACATTAGTCAGACTTACTTGTATCTGAAATTATTCCTACCAGTTGTTTATTTCTCTTTTGGAGTCATCCTTCACGCTAAGCGCAATTGACTAAATAAGGGTCTGGTGGAGCCCCCAGAGTTAAAGTTTTAGCTTAAATCATAATTTACATGGACCTACATGTGTGCCAAATTTCATACAAGTTCATGTAGTACTTTTTGCGTGATTAACAGTCAAACATATACACATCTCAACATCCAGACAAACGTTCAAACTTTTACATTTTATAATATTAGTAGGATTAATACAAATACAATGTCTGTATCAATACAAACAAAGAGGTTGTATACATAACCTAGAAATGTAATCTAGGATAGGTTTTATATTTAACAAAACAAAAGATCATATATTTTTATTATAGGCCAACTTAAATCGAAGATTTTAACCTAAAATATATTAAACAACTATAATTTAGTCAAAACTGTATTATTTTTCTCTTTAAAATGCACTTAAATTTTTGTCGTCAGGAGGCCTATATTTGTAAATAATTTTAAAATATTGTTTTATGTCTGAAGGAATATATAAATGAATATTTCTTATAAATAAAAATTCATTTCCGAATGTTTGTGTCCGCAAAACTTAACAGTATTAGAATTCTAAAAAAGAAGAAAAAGTTTCTCATTCAACATTTTACTTAAAGATCAAAAATACATTTTGGAAAACATAACAAAGAATTTACATTTTAATCATAGTGATAATTAAATCAACTATTTTAACCCCCAAAAAATATCAAAATATAGCTATTTAGGCTAAAGTATATTATTTTTCACTTTAAATATACCCAAGTTTTCATCATAAAGTTTTCTGTAGATATACTATCTAAACGTCAAAAAACGCTCAAAATTTACGGTTTGTATCGGAACTTCGGAATAGAAATTATATACAAACACTTTTCTATTAAAATCCAAAATTGTGTAAAAATTTCAAGTCAATCCTAATTTTTCAAGTTTTGCCGCCACAAACATAAGGAAGCTATATTTTTACACACAAAGATGGGGTATTATAAGAAATATTCTATTCTTTTTTAGTGGAATCGGGGTATTTTGAAACAATAAAGACTTTTTATGAGGTTTTAAGTCTTTTTGTTATATCATAATGTGAATTACACAAATTTTAATTTCATGATGTAAATGGCTTAAAATTTAAGGTTTATAATAGATTTAAGGTATTTAAGATTTTAAAGATTTAGGGTGTCTAATTTGTAGAATTTAGTAAAAAATGTTTCTTTTTAAATTTCTAGTTTCAAAAAAGATGTTTAATGTACTCAATTCAACTAGAAATAAGATAAGTTTAATGTAGTGAAACGTTTTCATCCAAGAGTAGGTAAACAAAATAATAATAAACCTTTCGGTATAAGGATAAAAAAATTAATACATGTGTATCTTGTTTCTTTGAATAAATGCATACAAAACTTAAATAAACAACGTGAAACTCACACCCGCTTTTAGATATTAGTGTCTTTAATTACGATACTACATTACAAAGATTCTCCTTTAATTATATATAATGTTTTAGTATTTATATTTCTTTATTAACAACATAATACTTTATAATAATAAGTATCATACGTGTTTCAAATAAAGTGATTGTGTAATTTTCATTGAAAATCATACAGTGGTAAAATATTTGTCCACACCTTGGTTGTGTCTAAATATGACAAGAAGTACTGTAATTACGCTTTTCGCCTAAATACAGCAGCACCAGCAAGCCGTCTCATTATGTATAGGATGCACGGCATGCCGTACCTGACTGCGTTTCGGGAGGACTGACTGGCTTTCGGACAGATGACTGCCATACCGAGTAAAATACCAGAGCGGTGACTGACTCACCGGGCGCAGATGAATGTATATATATATATATATATATATATGTGTTCGCACTCTAGCGGCCGCATTTTAAGTCCGATTTGGTCCAAATTTGGTACACGTGTTGGTTGTCTATGTGGCTCGGACGAGTTCGTTAGCCAAAAAAATCCAACAACCGGAAGTACGTTTTTTGACCGGAAGTAACTATTTTTTGAGATTTTTACTACGAGAATGAAATTTTTTTAGAGTTTTTTCTAACAATATGAATGTAGGACGTTATTCTGCGCATTTTGTTTTTTTACACGACCTTATAGCTCGCTTGGTTCCCCCAAAATCGACAAAAACGTAAAATACCATAAAAGTACCCAGTTCAAAGCCAAGTGATGCAAACTCGCGAGGCCACTAGGAGGAAACAAATTCTACTAATATATTGCGTACACACAGACAGCTGTTCAACGCCTTCGTGAGTAGACCTATTTCCCAAATTGTTGGTTGAAATCCTAAAACATAGGCATATAAACTTAATTTTGGAAATTTGCTCAACTCACGTCAGCGGTCCAGCTGCGTGGTCGATTTATTTTAATTGTCTTGGTTAATGCGGAAATTTGGATAACCGAGGTTCTACTGTACTAATTAAAAAAATTCATACAACCAGATTTAGAAACGCTTCTTTTACCAAATATCCGCCATTCTGATTCTTTTCAGTAAATAAATTATAGCTCTGCAACGGCTCAACCGTATGAGTTGAAATTTTGCCAGTTACTCACCAATGAACCTAGTTTGACCGAAAGTAATCAACTTTTTCCACCAATCCGTTGCAACGTGGCGGCAATTTAAACGAGTTAAATTGAAAATCCGTAGATTTTTATAAAAAAACTTTAGTAGCCTAATTGAGTTCCCATCGAATGGTTTAACTGTCAAAACTATTGAACAAAAGATAACGGTAAAACAGTGTCCAACTTAATTGGTTGTGCAAACTACTTATTGTGTACACTCTGTTACGACGAACTAATGGACACTGTTTTGGCGGATAGAGGAGGAAAGAAGCGTTTCCAGACCTGTGTTTGTATGAACTTTTTCATCGGTTTCACCAGCGAAACAAGGCCTGAAACTTCTCCGTTTCTTTGTTGGACTCAATGTGTACATAAATATTGAGCTTGACTTGTGAGAAGATGTAGGCCTACTTGATAGAAAAAAACTTGAACACAAAATCTCAAAACTAAAACGTAATAATCAAAACTAAAACTCAAAGGTACAATAATCCGACTATAACCGATTATAGTTTGACTATTGTAGCCACTGATGACGACATTGTCTTTGAAACACATTTGAGTAATAAACATACTGTTCAAGTTTCAGTAATGTTTTTCACTAGGCCTAAATATTTCTCTAGGATTAATTATTGTTAGTACAGAATAGTCTGGGAAAATCGTTCTAGTAAAGCCAAATTTTCTTATCCGGGAATATAACTAGTATTAAATACTGGGAGTTTCCTAGGAATTTTGTTTCTTGTTCCGGGAACTGTACCTAAAATAACTTGACACAGGATTATAGTAAATTTGAATTGTCTTTCGAATGATATAACTTATAAATTGTACTAAAGCTTATGAGTGGAAGAAATTTTGCAATTATCTTACATGGATAATGAAAGAAATCATTTATCGGAAGATTCCTCTGAATTTTGTTATATGATAAACGCCCTGCCAAAACATAAAAAAATATGAAAAAATGGTAAACTTTTAGTTAGTTTAGAATTAACCTAAATGAAGTGTATGAATTTAAATAACTTTTTTAAATATAAATTTTAAAATTATAAAGATAAAATATTAATTTCCCATAGAAATGAGATAAAAAGTTCAAACATTGATAAACTAACAAACACTTTGAATCAGGTACGACTTGTTCACATTAAAGCAGAGCTCTTTCTGAGGGCGAGAGAGCAACAACCATACCTGTTCGACAAGTCTACAACTTCCCCCACCCGTATATCCGTTCACGCTACCAATGACTCACAGATGTGTCTCCCTCCCCATAAAAGGCTTCCCCAAAGACGCAATTGTTGAGTCTCCCCCAATAGTGTTTTAAATGTATTGTTGTTTTTTTGTTTTGACAATCTCCATTCAACAAGAGATTCTGATGATGGGATAGACATCCCGAAACACGTCAAATAAATAAACGAAAATATATTTTGCTGAAGTTTGAAAAAAATATTAAAAATCCGGCATTATTAATTCGCTAAAAATGTATTTTTTGAGGCATTTTCCCTTTAAAAACTCTACTCTAGAATGTTGTATATTTTCACTATAGGTAAAAATGTATGTTTTTTATCATTATAATTTGTTTGATTTTCAGACGTTGGGCTTGTCAATTGTATGTGGGTTCATCACGGCCAAACTACACACAGAAATTGTGCTCTACGCCTTCTTCACCACCGTTGTTGTCACTTTGTCCATCACTATCCTGTCTATATTCTGCCCTGTAAGTAACCCTGTTTTAATTCAATATTAGTGATTATTATCGTTTAAATTCATCAATTTATTTACTTTTTCCAAATATATTTGCACTTTAACCCTGGTACTGTCAGAAGGCTCAATTCAATATATCACACACTAAAAATCATCCAATCTAAGTAAAAGAAAAACCATTGGAAAGGAAATGTTCTAAACTTTAATTTTTGTCCTTAATTTTTACTTTCTCACTATACTATAGTATAGAGAAAGTATAGTGATCGCAAAAAAATTCGATGTTGAGATTTTTGTGGAAATATCCGTTTTGGGACCCCTTGAGTCCAAAAAAGTGATTTTTACAAAATGTCTGTCTGTATGTATGTCTGTATGTATGTCTGTATGTCTGTATGTCTGTATGTCTGTATGTCTGTATGTCTGTATGTCTGTATGT
>JAGFPH010018926.1:0-15806 GCA_018207615.1 Philaenus spumarius
TAAGTCATGCTGACTCTTGTTAACCTTCACTATATTATGTGTAGTCCTAAGTCATGCAGGCTCTTTTTAACCTTCACTATATATTTGTAATCCTAGGTCATGCTGGCTCTAGTTACCTTTACTATACATTGTTTAAAATTATAAACTTAATATGTTGCGGAGGACATTTAATATTATTCAATATTTTAACTTTTAAATTATGATTTAATCTAACAAATTTATGAAAGAGAAATTATAAAATTTGTGTAGAAGTATGGAGGGGTTGTCTTCCCTAGTTTATATAGTGTAAATTACCTTACCTAACTTAATGTAACTACCTGAGTAGACATTAATGTGCTATTGTTTCTTTAGAAATAAAATAGCAATTCCCAAACGTTCTAAGTTTACTTAAAGTAGACCATTTTCTGATAAACGTACCCTACTTCTTTTTACACTATTACGAAGCGTAATTAGATTACCAATATCCAGTCTCATTCCACATTTTAATCCGATAAGGCGAATCAATAAAATCGATTAGTCGAGAAAATAGAATCGACTTGTGCAACGTTGTGACCTTTTATTCTTTAATACAACTTAGATTCGATTATACAGTAAACGTGCTCCGACATACATTTCCTGGATATGTAGCAATATTCTAATGTGTATTCAAAATGGCGCATAAGTTTGAACTAAGATTAGGCTCCGTGATGTAAATCAAATTGGATACATTTATTTGAAATTCAATTTAAGTGTTGCTTAAAATAACCATAGCAACGGTAATCATGGCGATTAAAAGCTAAAGGCTACACTTTGAAAACGGAAGTATTTCACGTTTTTCATCACGTTACCAAAAGTTTAAATCCACTAAAGTGTCCTGGTAAATTATTATAGAACACTACTGGTTTCTTCAAAATTATTTTAGCCGTAGCAAATTTCTGAAATAGAGGAGAAAGTAAGGGTTTTCAGCGATTTTTTCAGAAATTTCGTGAAAACTACCTAGCATATGCTTTAGTGGCTCGCTTTCAAACGAAATCCCTCAACGGTATCACCGAATCTATACTTATAAAAGCCAAATACCATTGACTCATTGACTCATCACAGTTTCTCCAAAACCACGAGTCCTACAAACATGAAATTTGGCACTAATACTCTTTATAGGCTCTAGACGCGCACTAAGAAAGGGTTTCCGAAAATTCGAAATTTTAGGGGGGGTTTTGGGGGGGGGGTCAAAGTTACTAAATCACGATTTATCAAAACCTACCGAACGGATTGGAATTAAATTGGGTATGTAGCTTCGTCTAGGGCCACAGATGCTCGCTAAGAAAGTGTTTTTAAAAATTCGAAATTTTTGGGGGGTTTAGAGGTGTCAAAGTCACAAAATAACGTTTTCTCTAAAACCATCGAACGGATTGGAATGCAATTTGGTATGTAGCTTCCCCTAGGGCCATAGGTGCTCGTTAAGAAAGTTTTTAAAAAATTCGAAATTTTAAAAACGTCGAACGAGTCGACTTATGCCGGTTTCAAACGAGCCACAAACGTGCCACAATGGCCTGCAAAAACGTGTCACCAGCGCCTCTGAATCGCAGGTGACTTTTCGCGTGATTCCGCTACAGCTAACGTTACCCAGCGATTCCATTACCCCCACCTGTTTAAAATCAACGAGTCTTCACTTCAAAAGACAACCGAGTACAGTGCAACAATAGGCGATGTAGAATGTTTGTTCTTCATTTTGCTTCTCCGTGCCGTAAGACTGCGTAGAAGAGTTCTTAGGCAGGATGGGGTTCACCCTATTTCGATTCCCATGACTTCTGTCAGGTCAGTTTTATACAATACATTCAGAGCTCCGTGAGGATCCTCAAAAGTTGTTTTACGTACTATAGGATGTCAGAGAGATCTTTAAATGAACAGCCTAAACAAACTTGATCAATCTTGATCACTATCAAGTTTGTTTAAGGTTGTAAGATGTTATTAATTTGTCAGTAGTCACTTTAAAACTCATGGAAAAGTGTATTATAATTAGGATTAAAGTAAAGGCCTATACTATAATTAATTTACTTACTTATATCAGTCTTCTCTTTGATTTCCTTTAAATCATAATCAGCGTACACAGTGGAGGCCACATATATACCCATGCTTCATATTTTAAATGTTGGAGTATTCTCTCCTTTCTTGATCCCATAACACAGGACTGCTCTATACTTCAATGATAAAAGGTCTGTGCCAAAGACATTCATAATTTCAACTGGTAAATCAACTTTTAAAACTTTTTGGGAAGAACTAACAAACAAGACGACCGGCTGCTACAAGTGTCACGGTGGCTATAACCTGATACAAACGCTCAAAATGCCGAGGACAGAGCCACTACATGCGATTTTGTTGCCTCCAGGCGTCAAACGCGAAAAACGCCACTTCGTGGAATGGTCCACGTTACTTAAGTGGATTGGAACGTTTCTGCCACATACTGCGATTCTTCCGCCACAAGCGAATTGTTTCCGTTTGGCGATTGTCGGGCGTTTTGTGACTCGCGTGAACCCGTCTTTAGAGTCGTATTTTATAAAAACGTATTATTCACAGGACATTGTGTTGTGTTGGTGTAATTTTGTGTGCGTGTTTTTATAGTTTTTGTACGACGAGAAATAAATTCATCCTCAGAGACATTATAAATAGTTTGACTACAGTTCCAACTGCATTTAACACACAATTGGATTAAGTATAGTAATTTGTTTTGTACTAAGATCACATCAATTGTTTACAAATAAAATAACTAGCATTTAAATATATTGAATCTAGTTCGCTACCACTGAAAACTTGGATTCAGCAATTTTATAACTCACCTTTCTTGGCACTGAGCTTACTCTAAAGTTAAAACAAACATTAAACTTATTTTCGCTCATTATCGTTTATGGTGTTAAAAGCACATTAAGTGGGTCAAATTTTATACTCGTATTTGTGTATAGTTAGTTGTACGTTGAACATCCCTCTGACCATTTAATTGTATCAGCATAGAAGAGCATTATTTAACTATCTCTCCACTAACCGTACACATCCGACGAACAGTTTTTGCGGCAATAAAAGCCAAAACGAGTGTACATTTAATGAAGTGGTATTTTAAGGTTTCCCATCTCACCCACTTTTCCCATTAATTGTCTGGTAAAACCTGTTCCATTACTTTTAGATTTGATTACATTTCCGTATACGATATTGCGTTCAGCTGGCCACACAGCCCTCACCGCAACGTTGCATTGTTGTCGGATTGATTTCCCGAAGGCTACCGATGACTCTACTATCGAAACTTTCCTAATGCTTCTGAGGTTTGTGTGTGTAATGTTTGAACAGTAACATAAATTAAACACGTTTTATATACAATTGATTTGATTTGTAATTAAATATATATTGCAGTATACACATTAAAACTGATTATACATATATTATTTCTATAATGTAAAGAATATACAATCCACTAGGATGAGGATTATTTGCTTTACAAACTTAACTTACCTACATAATTTAAAGTTTAAAACTGTTTTAATATAAAGGGAACAATATTGTTAGTGGTATAAGATTACTACGATACACTTCTGTCTGCATTAGTCTAACTGATATAATGTAGAAGCCATAATCAAGAAAAGAGTAAAGAAACTAACCTTCAAAAACTTACTGATTTTAAGAAACAAAACTGTAAACTGTGATGTTACACAGAAATATTACTCTTTACTAAATCAACACAAAATTAAATTTGCAGAGAAAGAGTGTTGAATAAAGAATGAAACTATACTAAGGTGAATCTAGGAGTTGTTAAAAAAGCGTAATAATTTTCCGGAGAAGTGAGAGGAGGAAACTTAACAGAGTAGACTAGAGATAACTTGAGAAAACAGTAGTTAGAAATTTTGAAACTTGCATTATATCAATAGGATATCTGACCAGATGCATTGTAAATACTATCAAGTTGAGGGTTGTAGAATCGATGAAAGTGTGACAACATCGCAAACAAAATACTGCTGGTTTTGGTTTGCATATTTGAAATTATTCATAAAAACCATCTTTTCCTAAACAACAATCAAATGTAGTTTAAAAGACCAAACATATCGTGGGATTCGAGTTCAGTTACTATACTTGTACCTACACAAATATGTTGTGGGTTTTAAATGAAGCAAACTTGATATACCACTCTAACTACTGTAATTGTTAAGTATTCTATGATACTGATGGCGGCAGTCCTGGGCCTGGAAGGTATGGAGCTGTGTTCGATTGGGCAATCACGTGTCAGTGTCGATCCAGTGTTCTGCTGAGTCAGTAAGTACAAAAAATAAAAAAGTTTCAAAAAACTTCCAATTTCAAATAAAAACAGATATGCAATTTTAAAAAATATAACGAGAAAAAACAAAGTGATGCAAATAATCCCAAAATATAAAAATACTTTAAAAGCATACAAAAAATAAAACAATATACAATCAACACATATTATCAAACTACTCATTTAAATGAAATTCGCAAACAAAATAAACACATTCAAAATTCAAATACAAGGCGAAAAATTTCAAAAAGTTTAGCTAAAGTTATTGCCGATTTCATTGAATAAAAATAACGCAAAACATCAAGGAATACAACCTAAATCTCTGTAAAAATACTTAATAGATGTATAATATAATGATAGGATATAAGGTCAATTAATCAAAAGTGGTAAAAAAAAGCTTCTTAAAAAATACAATCATAACGATAATAACAGTTAGACATCATAAGAATACAGCTCGTGATCTATAAAAATCTTGATATAATAGTAACAACTATTACAAATCATATTTTTATCGTTTAAGTACATTATTTATCCAATTATATGCTCTTGTGAATCTAAGTGTATGCTATTATAACTGTAGTCTTTAGTTTTACTTTACCTTTTATGTGGCTACATGTTTCACTGGCACAGGCAGCATCATCAGGTCAGCTATTAATGTCCACTCATACACTTATACATACACAGCACTTAACATATAATTTTTTCGTATTTTGGTCGTACACGTCAACCAAATATAATATGTCAAAACAATAATAATTTAACTTTACACTTGAGATGTACCTCATTCTAGTGTGTCACTTTCTTCAAGACTGATTTGGAAAGGTAAAGGTGCAGCACTTTTCAATTCTTAACAGATTGTAGCCTATCTTGTTCCCTACTAGATTTTCTTATTTCTCTTCGATTCTATGTTGTTGGCAATATATCAGATGATAAAGGCAATTAGAAGCAAAAGCAAACATATATTTAGTTCTATAGGCTATCAACAATGAATATTTTAAAGATAATTTGCAAAATAAAGACAAATTTAGCACTATTTTTAAGCAATGGTGGAGGTGAATGTCGAGATGCTGCTCCTGCAACCTATGTATAGGCCCGAGGGGTCTTATTGCTCATTGACGTTAGTGTTGATTGATCACTCACTATCTTGTAAAAGTATGACTCCTGTAGAAATATTGAAGTTCTTCACTTAGAGCTCTATAAAAAGAAAACTGCCAGTATAATGATTGTGAGACCCTTTTATTTGTAAGGATTATTCACAACCAAAAATGAAAATATTGCTTCATCCTTGATGAAAAGCCATTGGTCATCTCAGCTCTAAATTTTTAACGGGAATTGTTAGGCTAAATATGTTTCACCGTGTAAAATTACACAAATTTTCTTCACTAACATAATACTAGCAACTTCCTTCAGAGTTGATATTAACAAGTGTTAGCGTCGAACTTTGCACAACTATGGTAATTCATGTAAATACCTCTAATTGCAATACTGCAAAGATTATGTAAATGTGCAAGTGAAGTAAAATAAAGCGGATCGTTTACCATATTATAAAATTAAGTTTTTAATTTGTAACTAGTTAGAACAAAGGTTTTGCCATTTACTATACAGTTCATGTTAATACCCCTCTGTAAGGTATAATTGCAAGGCTCAATTACCTCTACTGTAGCTAAATCGTAGTGTGATTTGCTATTGTACAAACATTCTATTGCGTGGTTGTATGAAGTTATTCCTATTTTCTTACTTTACAAGTTTATTATAATGTCTGCCATAAAACTGTGTTACATAGATTATCCTATAATATTTTGGAGTTTTTACACTTGCGAGTATACTTTATTTGATGCTTTACTTCAAATTCAAATGTGTTCATATCCAAAATAAAAAGAAACACAGTTATAGTACAAGGTAAGCTAGTAATTACCGCGCTAGACAGCTCAGACTGAATTTTTAAGAAAAATTTCTTCCCAAGTTTGTACTAGAACGAATAATAAGATTCCAAAAAAAAAAAACATTAACATTCTTCAGGACATTTTACCTTTAAAACCCGCATTAGATAGCTATTGTCTAGGACCTTTTACTCTGTAGATTAGCCAGCCTTGACATAATCCAACTTCCATTAAAACCCATTTGTTTAGTATATTTTTAATTAATTGATATGTGTATTAACTATTCAAAATTCTATTCGTTTGTTTCCTTTTTTTTAAATCATTTGTTTATGTCTATCAGTTTTAAAATTGTTACTTGTTGGACCATTTTTCGATACCAAGTCAAACTAATACGCTTACTAGCTTTATTTTATTTACGTGTAGATAGATTTTGATAGAAATTCCGTCATATTATAACACTGATAGTTATTATTTGTTCAGATAATTCAGAAAAAAACCTTTTATGATGCACATAAACATAAATTAATTATGAATGCTACCCAAACTTTGAAGTCATTACCCTCCGAGCTCACACACCTACTAACACAGTGATCACATCCAGCCTCGGAGTCGCTGTGCTTTGTACAATCGCTAATTACTTTGTTCTCTGTTCTTGTTGTACAGTGCTAACTAATGATGTACTATTTTTATGCAAATTTAAAATTAGAATGCTGCACCAACCTTCTCACATACACTCCATAAAACACACTTGTTCTCATTTCATCGCGTAGAGCGGTTTCAATCAAAACTTTAGAATCGTATATAGAAGTATGTATAATGACATGCAGAATAATGTGTTTTTATCAGTTGATTCGATGTAGGTAACAATTTTACAAAGTAACAGAATTTCTCGCCAAACTGCAAGCAATATTTTGGGGAGACACTTTTTACATGTGAATAGATTGAATTCCTCGGCTCAACATGGCATACATTGTTGACCTACTTGGACCTCCTTAACATACCTAGAACAAGAGGAAAGAGTGGGGTTTTATCAATATGGTTTATAAGTTTCTTAACTTTTATTGAACTATTTTGTATTAACCTTATATGCTTATCCCATTACTCGCACTTTTTTATTTTCCTTATGCATACAAAAAGAAGAAGTTAAACAAAAACACACATTCCAACAAGTTAATTAGTTTTGTTATTATTCTTATCAGCCATCTATGTTATTATCAGAAAAAGATTAATAAAAATAATACATTACGGGAAATGCATTTAACATTATAGGGATATTATGTGCATACCGATTTAGCCCGAAAATTTTTTATCAACATTTATAACCAACGGCTTGTTTGGTGACAATGCGGCTCTTACGCGTAATTTTATTTCTACGTACGTAAGTTTTACTTTTAACGCTTCTTTTTCAATTTACAGTTTTATTTAAATTTCTCAATTTTATAATCCTATCAACAATACTGCCAGCTAAGATCTCTACTCCGAATATTTCGATTAGTCTCTGTATGTCCTCTTGATAGGCTGTACTTATTATATGCTTTGTATCTAAATGAAAGTTACATACAAAATATTAATAATTATTGCTCAATATACGATTGAGAATACTTAATCAAGGCTTCTAACAATTGACATAAAACATATCTGTCAATTAGGTGCACTACGCTACATTGTGGTCATGTTGGAGTTGACTTCTAAACATGGAACAAAGAGGAGCAAAACGTCACATATAATTAATTGCACTCAAGCTACCTGCTTTGGCTGCTCGCCAGGAAGTGAGGTTAGGTTTCATGACCTGGGTCAATCTGGTAAGTACTGATCCGTGTTCCTGATTAGATTTAAGTATTTTATTGCCTTGGAAATGGATTGGATCACTTATTAAAGATAATTTGTCTACTCACTATTTAAGAGACTTTTTTAAGGATACAACCACGTAATGTAATTAATTATAAAATGGAAATGATTCTCCCAAGTGCTTATTTCAGACATGTGCATTATAAAATCAAATCATTCTAGGTCAACTATATTGCAAGCCAGAATTGAAGAACGATTATAGAAATTAACCATTTTACAGAAATAACATCGGTATTTTATAACATTGTTCATTGTTATGCTTAGTTTTTTTTAAAATAATTGTTTTGTTTTTTTAATGAATTTAGAATACTTATATAATTATGTGTATAATATTACGAACTACAAACATAAAAGACAATTTAAAATATTGAAGTAACACATTGAATTATATAAACAACAACAATATTAGTACATTTTACTCATGAGTTAATTATTTGAAGTCTTTTAATAAAGTAATTTATTGCATTATATTCGCTGTACATAACAAAACGGTAGGTAGTTTTATGGAATGAGTTTGAAGTAAAAATTCAAATAATACAAATGATAAACTATTAACCTGTAACTGAGTTCAGTTACATATTTAAGCAGTTGCTTACATATTTATATTTAAAAAGATTATACAGTTCACATTCCAACAGTTTTGATGTTACATTGTGTTTTACAAATTGGACAGATTTCACCGGGGCTATAAGGATACTAGTATAATTGTCCTTGTGTTATATTAGTATGTTATATTCCTTGACAGTAAGATGTATTTGAGCAAAATTGTATGTGTAAAGGACAATTCTCCTCAAAATACGTTCCTCAGAGGGTTAAACTACTTATATGTCGGTAGTACTAATCACGAAATCAATATCTGAGCAGATTAAATTGTTTCTCAATTTTTCAACTAAATATTGTCTTGATTTAATTACGTCACAATGGGTTTGAGCCTTCCAAATATATTTCTGCTCCAATCCTTTCCAACATACATCTAAGAGAGGTAACCCAATTGTTCGGGACATCGTAAGGGGGGGTAGAGGCAAGTTTGAGATAGCGCAACCTTAGCAAACTGTAATTTATCTATTTAAAGTAGTGCAGTCGAACATTTATTTAAACACTTTAAGTTATAAATTCACTCTTCCAGTCTCAAATCTCACAATAGTATCAGGCGTATTTCGAGGAAGTTGTAACAATCGTTTTAGGAAAGTCAGCTGCACTCTTTAGAGCATGTTTACGTAACTCTTTTTGCGGCAGTGTAGGAAAATAATAGTTACCAGTGAGTCAGTACGTTTACAGTTGGCAATATTGCAGAAGCACGACTGTACTTTAAATACTATATTATTTCATTTAGGAAGTGCAGCAAGGAATCTTGAAGAAAGGTTAATTGCTGCTTTTCTGAATTTACCAAAGGAGGAACTAGTTTTGCCCAAATATTTCTGTTCATTAACAATTACAATTGATTCATCGCTGTAAAAGAGCTGTTGAAGTTTTCCTGGAGATTTTCCTTTATGCAAAATTTGCGCTTTTGTTTTCAAAGGAATAACTTATAAGCCACTATCATCAACGTATTATTTTAAAACAGCCAGTTTACGTTGGGCATCAGACCGGGAATGAGATAATATGATATCATTGGCATAAAGAAACATTATTGTTTCTTCTTTTTAACGAATATTGATTCCTGTTAAGCTGCGAAATTGGAAGAAGCTTATTATGCCACACAAAAACGAAATAAATAGGCTAATGTCAAGCAGAGAACTTCTCCTTACAACTAAAGCTATTGGGTAATGTTTTATATTGGTCGATTAAGACAGTAACAATTTCATAGAGGCGTTTAATAATTCTTGGCAGCTTAACACCCAAACCAAACTTTTGTAGCTTAGACCACAGTTTATTGTGGAAAATGCTATCAAACGCTTTCCGCAAGTCCACAAATATACCGTACACGTTTCTTCTTTTCATTCTGAGATGAATGTTGAGAAAAGATGTTAGATCAAAAACTCCATCCCTGCAGCCTCTTCCAATTTTGAATCACAGCTGTTCTCCCGGGAGTAACTTAAATTCTTTAATAAATTTCACAACTCTATTAGAGAGTATTTTTGTAAATATGTTGACTATGGAATTTACTAAACCTATTGGGCGATAGTAGTCCAAACGTTTTTACTAAAGGCACTTAAGAGGACTAAAGGAGTTAACTAAAGAAACTTTTTGTGTTTTATGTTTTCATAGAATAATTACTTAGTCTTATTAATTAAATGTTTATATGTTTTTTATATTGAAGGTACAAGTTTACACAACCATGTTTAAAGTGTAGGTTTTTACAAGTTTGATTTAGACAAATTTAATTCTTTCTTAGCAATGTTAGAATTTGCATCATACCATGGTTTGTTTGGTACACCCGGACTTAAAATTTTACTTTAGTTCATCAATAATTTCACTATTTTCCAAATAATTTAAATGTGTGATTGGCTGTCATAATTTGCCCAATAATTTAAATATTCGGTTGGCTGTTATATAATTTTCCCAATAATTCATGTTCTTAACGCAGACATAAGATTCTCATTTAAGTTAGTTTGCATTAAGTTGGATCATCATTGCAGTTAAAGTGTATCTCGTCTAGGTTGCCCAAAATACACCTAAACGATGGCAAACATACATCATCACGATTTTTTTTTTTAATTGTCTTATTATGATTATGTTTCAAGAGGTAGTTATTCTTTTTTGCTTACCAAACCAAAGATCACGCACTAAATTTATTACTTGACTCGCATACGTTAGTTAATTCAAAGCCATTTATATGACCATGACCATCAATGATTCACCCACACAAGATGATGAACCACAATACAGTCACGATTACTTATGTAAAAGATGCTGTGCAATCTGACACCGATCTACCGTTACATACAAAGAAACAATTGGTACCAACCTAGAAAAGCGCTCATTAACTACTAAATTCAAGGAATCTTTTGTTCCAAGTCCCGGTCGAATTTAGGAATATTTCATCATCGTGGTAATTTAAATTTCCCATTCTTGCATTAAAATCTCCACCTATCACAAGTCCATGACCAGGGAATGGAACAATAATAGCACTTAAACATATAGAAAGTAGGTTCAGTATAACACTATTGCTCAAACTTCACTTTAAGTACACACCTCCAACCATTAGATTTAGTTCCTTTATTTTCATTGTATACAAATTCATGTTTTGAAAGAGATATATACACTTCATCAATAATTGATTTATTAGCCCCCAAAATTAAACCGTCCTAGTTCCTACCAAAACCATACTTCTTAGATGCCATTGCTAGTATTATAACACGATTTTAGCAAAAACTGAAAATTTAGAAATGCCAGACTATGCTCAAGTTTCACACAAAAACATAATTTCCATTTTGTGTCAGTATGACATATCTACATTTCATAAACATATCTAAACACATAAAGTTGTTACCGCCATCAATATTCAAAAAGGTCAGTCCTATTCTTTGACAAGCATTCGTATTAAATACGTATTAAATTTTGTTAGTTCAATTTTATTTTATTTACTTAGTAGTTGAGGAACAAAAAACTATCCAAGGCTCCGCTTTTGTTTACATCTCTATTTTTTCTATTGTTATTTCTTGCACTAGTAACTGATTTTTCTGTAGTATCGGACTCTGCATCAGTTATTTCGTAATCGTCTGCAGCTCTCTCTCAGTTTATGAATATTAGGTTTTTTTTTAATTTCCCAAGATCTTCCGCACAGGTTATAATTACTGGTTTAGAAGTTTCTGTACGCTTTACCAAGATATTTCTATTGTTAGACCAAACAAAAACAGCTTGGTTATTGTTTTTTAGCACTCGTGATTTATAAAACAAAGATGACAGTTCATAGGCAGAAATAGAATGTACACATGAATATCTTGAACAGCATGATTATTTAAACGTAGGCCTATCCTTAACGTCTGCATGCCCTTTACTTTATATGTCTGCCCAAAATGTATATTGACTTTAAAATTAAATTGTAACGAAACTAGTCGCAACTTGAATGCCTTTAAAGATAGATTTTCTATAAATTAGACATATTTACTATATTCTTGTTGTATAGTACACAATGTTTGAGTATTGAGATATAACTCTGCAACTTTCAACTACGGGTTTTAAGCATAAAAGTTCAGTAATACGTTTAACTAAATGAAGTGAAGCAAGGCAAAACATGTATAAATTGTGTATTTGAAAAATAAAAATGTTAATCTCAAAATGATGAATTCCTTTTTTGTTAAAAAGCAATTCTCAGTATGTGGGAAATCTGTTGTAAAAAAGGAAAACTTTAAATGTAATCCAGATAACACAAGTAATATTGAACCAATCTGTTCAAAATAACAACCCTGGTATACAATTGACTCGACGTCAGTTACAATAATTATTCTATATTGGTTGCAGTTGTAGATAATAAACAGAAACAAAGTTTCATAGGTGCCTAGCGCACGCAAGATATCATACAGTAATTAAATAGTTACATTTATTGAGAGGATTGTATGAGATACTATATTTCAAGGTTGTCCTGAGGACAAATTTTGCATTTAAATGATGATCATAATTATTTTTGGAGTGAACGCTGATTCTTAGACTACCATAAAATAATATACCATTTAGATTTAACTTTAGGAACATCATTTAACATTTGCATTGACTTAAATATAGGCTTTTGTTCGTGTAAAATTGTTTCAAGTATGCACCCAATAAATATTTAAAAGTAGGTTGTATAATATTCTTCTCTAAAGGAAACATGTTTATTATAAAACATCTGCTTTTATAATATAAACAATATTAACAAAGAGAAATGGAAAATATATACAACATATAAAAACTATTATTATTAACGTGATATTACTAATAATTTCAGAACATTTTTAAAGATAAACCAGAAAATATATCTCGTATGTGTATTTTAAAATCACAATTATTTCACAAATATTGTTTTTGTTACTATGTATTGTTGTTTTCCGACTGTATACTTTTTTTTAAAATAAAGTACACAAGGTGTAAAAACAATGCAAATCAGGGCCGTACACTTTACTTTCACAAAACACCTCGTCGTATTTTGTCAAAGCAAATTTAATCAAAATCAATTTGATTTGCGCTGCTCCGTGTGTAAATATTTACAGACAGTGTTTACTAATGCGGTGAAAGTAGATTACATGAAAGTTTGTTTCACGATGTGCGAGAGTAGATGGTACCAATGCTTATCATTTAGTCTTGAAAATATAAACGATATAATTCGTTATATTAACACAGTGGCAAGCAAACCCATTAGAATCAACAGTTATTGCAAACAGTTGTCAAAAAACATGGAACAAGACTGGAATACGAACCCAGTACATTTACCAGTCATGGTCCATGTTTTTTCACTTGTAATTTAGTTAAATTAGCATTTGCTGGGGAAGTGCATAAGCAGAAAGTTATTACAGTTTTTAAAAACACAACAGATATTTCTTGTCTACGTACAAAAACTACAGAATCTCTTTCCAAATGTAACTAAAGGATGGACATCTTATCTCAAAATGATCATGAAGACGTAATAAATTATCGATGTACCACTAATCTGTGATCTACACTTAAACTTGTTAATCTGTTATCAGTCTGTTGTGCGTTGTTTTAAAGTTAACATCTACACTTCCCAGTTATACTATTAGATCATGGGGAGAGGTGCGGTGCAATGAGTTAACGGGTTGGTTAGCTTGCTGCCACTAAACCTCCAACACAGTTGTCCGGTTCAAACCCTTGGGATCTGATATTTTCCCATCTTTAGCAGTTTAGGTGGAATGAAATAAAGACGATAAGAAAAATAATATTAAAAAAATACACGATACAATTTCATTGCACAATTATACTTTAAAATTATCCATTGCCATTTGTTTCCAAACAGTTTATAAAGATATACTGTATAAACAGTCCCGTTTTATATTTCTCAATGTAAGCATTACAGTTTTATCTTCAAACAAAGTGTTTACTTAAGAAAAGTTTTGAACTATTCTGAAACCCGTTGTTCGGAACCAAACTTGGCGTAGTACTTGCACAGCTGCTCCCAAAGGACGGGGGAGTGGTTCACTATACTTTCGTGATCTTTAGAACTAACTACAAAAACAAACATTCCTGACCTACATACTGCGTCGGATCCTTTATATTTGAAATCTGATAAGTCGTATAGTACGGCTTTATGTGGAACTGTTTTTGTGTAGCTTTAAAAGGAGGATATCTTACACTCTACACTAAATAAACCCATTATTGAAGTAGAAGAATCCTGTTTCTTTAACACAAATATTACTTTTAAATTTGATGAGGATGACACACGAAAGAAACAGTACACTTTTATCATTGGTGTTAGAAAGTTTCAGAATTCTCAAGATGGAATGTAATAACTAAACATCTTGTTTAAATGGAACATCTGTCGTACGAAAAATTATAGTAATAAAGTATTTAATATTCTATATGTCGTATAATGTTGAGTTACTTACGGCTAATAAGTGTCTTCGATTACTAATAAAACAACTGCAAATTACCTGAAACAAAAGATATAATATTATTTTTACAATAAAACATAAACACATGAAACAAAAAAGTATTTAACAATAATTCAGGAACAAATCGAGTAATTACATTATTTTAAGTTCTGAAATAAGGCTTGGAAAAATAAACATTGGTTAATGTGTTTAGTATCTTGCAAAAAATCAGGAAACACTCAACACTCATTTGTTCCTCCGACTTTAAAAGTCGATTTTAATCCGGAATAAACCTATCGAACTGACATTTTACATAATTATACAAGGTGTTTCAGAACTCTCTATTCAAGTATTGTTCTGGGCCAAAACCATCAATATAATTATTAAAATCTTTGAAAGTCCTTAGTTGTTTTTGTACACCTGCCAATTTTGTTTTTCATTTGTCAATTATTTTTTCTAAATTTTTTTAAGGTAATGGTTTTCGAGATATTCAAAATTAAAGGTTTAAAGTCGACATTTTGAATTGGTTTGTTGAAAGAATTTTTAGATTTTGTCCATGCAAAATTTCAACTTAGGCATATTATATAATCCGTTTTTGAGTTGAAAATTTACAAGTGAAAATAAAATTAGTGGTAATGTTAAAAAACTAGTGACTTTCGCAAAAATTGTCAATTAAGCAAACTTGATATACATTTTGTGGACCAAATTTGTTTTGGAGTAAAATAAAAATAAAAATTCTATGACACTGTCCGAGGTGTGACATTTTGAAGTGCGTGTTTTTAAAAATATGATACTATTTGTCGTTATTTAGTGATCAGGCTACTTAAAATAATGTTGCTAAAACCAACTTTCCTCCTATATTTTCGCATGAACTGCAGCAATTTGATTTGTAGTGCGATAAAATAGTAATGTTTTTTTTGTGACAAATGAAATTCACTTTTTCGTGCTAGCATTGAAAGGAAATGTTGTGCTTGTCACTGCATTTCACTGTTCCAAAAATACAGTGATACTGTATGTCAAAAATATAATATATTAGTGGACCCGGCAATGCTTCGCTATAACTTAATCTAAGTATATATATACATACATACTTAGATTAAGTTAACAAACTCTACTTAGGGAAAAATTAATTTTGAAGTGACTTGTGTTTAAAATAAGATTCTTATGACCAAGTCAGGTATTCGAGTGCGTATTAAATATATGGGTAGTTAATGTTAACGCGAATTATTTATATGGGTAGTTTTCTACGAAATAATATAATAAACAATTTTGTTTAGTTTTAAATACATGAACTGTAATTACAATAAGTAAAATAAACCCTCATTTATCAAATTTGTTTTA
>JAGFPH010018928.1:0-15805 GCA_018207615.1 Philaenus spumarius
ATATTTTTGTGTTATTTTTGTCAAAATATTAAAGCTGTATTTTTCTTCTTAAAGTAAAATAGATTGTAGGTATTTATTGCTAAGGTTTTTTGCAATATCTCTTTTTGCAACTGAGTAAAAAATGTATAAAGTTTACTATTTATTTATATCATACGTTTATGAAAACAATAAACCGGTTTTGAAAATGTATTCGGCAATCAACATCCGCATATTATGACAGTACTTCAAAATGAAACCAAATTTTTAAATTTATTCCACGAATTAACGGAAAAAATGACGTATTCTGTATTATTGCTCTCATGGAAATCAGATTCAGTTGGCGGGCAGGGTATCCTCCCCTTAAAGACAAACTTTTGGACTGGTGGTTGACAAACAAAAAATTATTGTACGATCAATTTTGTTTTTAAAATTTGTTTTACAAAGTAATTAGATCTTCTTGAGTAGATTCCTTTACTAAAAAAGCTAGGGTAAATTTACAAATACAATGATAACTTTGTGAATGACGTAAGCATAGACTGCGAATCATCTAGGAGCGTAATCTTTAAAACAAAATAATATAAGAAAGGTTTTAATTGTGAGGCAATAAATGATGACCGTACCAATTATTTATATTCATCTTCAACAGGATGGCTTCAGTTCGAAGGGAGGTTTAAAAACGTAATTTCATCAATGTAGCAGTAAAGTAAAAGTAAAGTAGACTACACAAACAACAAAATACAAACAGTCGATGATAACCACCCAGGTTTTTCGCCTTTAAACCCCCCCAAAAAAACAAAAAAAAAACTACAAGTTGAAGAAAGTATCTGGCAAGAAACTATTTTTTGCAGGTAACGTGTCTTCTGAGCATTGTCCGAAGTCTTTTGTATTTATAAGGGAGGTAGGGGTCAGAGCAGGTAGAAAGTTTACAATTATGAAAATAGCATATACAAGTTTTTAAATTCGTATAGATCAATTAATTTGTAAAGAAATATTTGTTAACTCATAATTTTCAAGTCCAGTATCACATAAATTCCCTCAGCAGTACATAGCTGACCGCGTTTTAAAGGTTTGCATATTTTAAAAGTTTTACAAACTTGTTTAGGGCATTTATTTGTAAAAATAATTTTGTTATCTTATCATTTTCAAGTCGAGTATCTTATAAACTCCCTCGGCGAAAATTGATAGACACGGTTTGTGTGGGTTATTAGGATCCTTATTTTTGGATTGAAATCGAGCTCATGTAGTGTAGTAGTTATTTTTTTACACTAATATATAGAACTTTCTTGAGGAAATACCCCACCATCGCATCCTGTAAAATAATGCATAGAAAACACGAACATTTTTTAATAATGTACACAATTTACTATACACAATGACGTAAAGTATCCAAAAGTATAGATACAAGATTAGGATGTATTAGGGATGACTATTTAGTCATCTTTATAACGAGTTTCCAAATTATTTAATAATTGGGTAAATATTTCTTCCAAACTAAAATAATACACATGTACGATATGAGGGCTTCGGTTTTGCCAGATTTAAACCAATTGGTATTACTCCCAAATGCTGTGGGGTATAAATTTGTTCAGTTGTTCATGAGACGGGTCCTTTGACGAAAAGAAGTTACATGGAATAAGATTTACTGAAAAGTTGATTTTCTAGAATTTCAATAAGATATAATTACTTTCTAATAGTTTTGTGTTAAATATTTGACCGAGATTAATTTCCAGATTAATTCTTCTAATCGTCGTTTTAATCTTACAGTCACTACACCAATCTTCACATAAACACTTTATTTAGGGGCAGACCTAACCTAACCTAACCAAAGTCATCCATGTATTAGTTAGTTTTTTACATGTTTATAGTTGTTTACACTCCTAGGAAACGGCTAAGACTTACAAGTGAAATCATTGTATTTTTGAATAACAAAGTTGCATTTGACTTATTAACAATATAAGGGTAACTTGTACCTTTGTGTAATAGGGCCAGGTGCACACCCAGAGGGCTAAAGTTACCCCTCTTCCCTAAGAAAACATCAACTAAAAAATATCAATTAATAATTACAAAACTAGGTTAATAAAAATGATGGTGCTAGAAATAAATTTTTTTGCACGGTCTCATTTAACTACAATCACAAAATGTATCCGTTTTGCGTTTTACATTTCTTTTTAAATCCCGTTCATTTGTTATGTTATTGATATTTTTTAAGTATCAAGTTCGAATTTTTTCTTACAGAATACAAAAATGTACAATTAAACGTAAATCGCAAGCCTTATCTGAACTTTCATAAATAATGTTTAGTTTTTTTCACGACGCAATTACAAAAAAATAAATTTATAAAGTGGTTTTAAATGAGGCAATGTCAAAGCGCTCAGCTGCAAGAACTCCACTGCTTGGATACTGCTATAGGCCGAAGCGCTGGAGTCGCCGGTTGCTTTCTATTTTGCTGGAGCAGTGCTTTAAGGGGGGTGGGGGATACCCTGTCCGCCAAACGTATGAAAAATAATAAAAAATAGTAAACTTTATTAAATTTTTACTCAGTTGCAAAAAGAGATATTGCAAAAAGCCTTAGCAATCAACACCCTCAATCTATTTGAATTTAAGAAAAAAATACAGCTTTTGTTTTTTGACGAAAATAACACAAAAATATATTTGACTAGAAAGAAAGTTCAGAAAATTTTTATGAGTTTTAGCCTACATTAGGTTAACAAAACAAAAATATAAAAAGACAAAAGTTTGACATTCTTAGATGTCTTTGACGTGTCTAGAAAAAACAAAAGCATGTAGGCCTATTTTACATTTATAGAAAACCAACGCATACTGACAGATTTATATCGCAGGACTGATCGCATGCACAAACACACAAAAGAGCAGCCTTTAAACTTTATGGTCCACCGCTTGGTCAAGCTATACTCTTATCGCAAGAATTCTACCTGGCCGGAAAACTGCATATTATTGTAGTAGGCCTACAGTAAAGTTAGACCAAAAAATAGGCCTACTCAAATTGGAAAATAAAAAAGACAAAGGTTTGATTGTTGGAAGTTGGCCTTTTTAAAATAGGACATATAAATAGAATAGGATTTTGAAAAGATATTTTTTTGAAATTTAGAAAGTAACAGTAAGTAGTTTAAATTTAAAAGTAAGTAGTTAAGTTTCGGGAATATTTATACTAGGGGAATTATAATCGACATATTATGATTTATGGGCACTAGGCCTAATGATGTTTCATGGGCAAAATATTTAATGTACTTTTTGATGATCTGAATAAAGAAAAAAATTATTCAAATTTGTATTACAGATTTGTAAAGTAGTCACAAGCATTGTTATAATCTTTTCAAGAACAACTATTTTGATGAAATCAAATAAGTTTTTTTTAATATTTGTAATAAGTACTGGTATAACAAATATAAGGCAAATTCGAGTTCAAATAAACTATTCGATCAGTTATAAAAGAGGAAAACTATAAATAAGTAACATAGAAAAGTAAGAACATTAAGTAAAATTGTAGGAAATATTTTAAATATTGTTAAATAGATGAAACATTTCACAGCAGCGTCTTTAGTAAATTTCGGCAATTCTTTTCATTATTTTTAGGTTTTATTGCCCTCGTAAAACAAACAAAGGTCCACTTAGGGCTAGTTCCATAACAGGTCAGTCAACTACGGTATACAAAGTGTCGCGAACTCTCTGGTTCACTTTTGTAGATTTGTTCCTGGGATCAAGACAAACATATTTCACAATATAAACAGGGGTCTAGGTGGTTACTTTTTCGTCTGTCTGTCTGTATGTGTTTTTTACAACATAATTAATATCTACAGAGCAGTTTAAAAGATTGAGTTCAAACTTGACATAAAGTTTCCTAACGTTAGAAAAATAAACAAATTATCCAATCTTGCGTTTCAAAATGGCGGCTGCTTGAAAATTTTGAACAAGAATTACAGTAACCAAAACCCGTACATTTTAACAAAGAATGTCAAGAGATCTTTTCTGTAGCCTTTTTATCGGATGGTGTAGCAATCAAAACAATCGAATGAAGGATAATAGTTAAGTTATGGATAATAACAGCATACTTACACACCAATTTTGTATGTGTACTTTGTTGGCACAGGATGTCGGGTTGAACAAACCATGTATTAGACATAACTTAACTATTATCCTTCATACGATTGTTTTGACAGTTACACTATCCGATAGAGAATTAAAAGGGCTACAAAATAAGGTGTACATATTGAAATTGTTTGTTAAAATGTACGGTTTTTGGGTAATTAAAGTTTGAAATTTTCTAACACCCGCCATTTTTAAAAACATTATTGTATATCAAACATTAATATGTCTTAAAATAAACCATTGTTAAGTTAAACTTTATGTCAAGTTTGTACTCAATCAGTCAAACCGTTCTTTAAGATACTAACAACATATGTACATACAATATTGTTATATTTATCGTGTTGGTATAGGATGCCGGGTTGAACAAACCAAATATTACACATAACTTAACTATTATCCTTCATCCGATTGTTTTAAACATTACACTAACCGATATTAAATTAAAAGGGCTACAAAAAAGGTCTCTTGACATTTTTTGTTAAAATGTACGGTTTTCGGATAACTTAGGGTTTTTTCATGATATTTTCAGACAGACACCATTTTTAAACGCTTTGTTAGATATAATTGTTTATTTTCCTTGCAATAGATTATTGTTGGGTTAAGCCTCGTCCACACTTGTAGACTGTGTATGCAAACAATCGGCCGACTGTCTGCCGACACAGTTTGTGATTCGAGTCTCCGTCTTGTTTTGCGTCCACACTAGAAAGCCAGTGTTTGACGACATGGTGACTGAATATGCCGTGGTTTTAGCTTGTGCGTACTTTATCTTTGTAAATCATGTGGCTGATTTATTATTAAATAATAATAACAATACACTAATTCTCACACACAATACATACGTTTAATGACTGTAATATTACCCTCCCTCTCTTTCCTATTGACTGAGGTATTTCACTTTCTGTTGTTACGATAATCCTATTGGTTGTTTATACGCTAAGACCATGCCCACTCTTGTAGAGGGATATAAATATGTAGCTTAGTCCTAGGCTAAACTAGTTATACGTTTTTAGTTGTAGCTTATGTATCACTGAGGATGATGACTTTGTCGTTGAAACGCGTTTGGTCATTAAACGAATGTATGTGAGAATTAGTGTATTGTTATTATTTTTTTAAATCTCTCTTTATATATAAAATAACACAATATTTTGTTAGTTATATTGTTCAAACAATATTTTTTCACTAAAAATTCAATATTAATATATGTTCTGTAATATGAAAAAAGTCACTTTAGAGACTAATATTGAAATATAGGCTACTATTCTTAATTTAAAATAAAAAGTAAAGGGGTAAAAATACGTATTACTTACTCTCACAATTTTATTGATATAATAAGAATAAATAAATTGTTATGTTATGTTCTTCACAAAAGTATAAAATGTACCATATATATCACTTTACAGTATAAGTATATTGATAGTCGGCCGACAGTCTGCGTGTTTCCCGTTCGTTTGGAAAACAGAAAACATTGTCTTTTGTCTCCAGAAACACACAGACTGTCGGCGGAGACAAGAGAAAACACCAGAGAGACATTTGGCCGACAATGTTTCCGCAGACAAGTCTGCAAGTGTGGACGGGGCTTTAAACTTCACGTCAAGTTTGAATTCAATCGGTCAAACTGTTCTCTAGATATTAATCATTTAGTAAAAAATACATACATACGGTGAACGGACATTAGACCACATGGACATTCGACCACAGTGGACATCCGGCCACACTTTTGGGGCAACTACCTGGGTTGGGTTAGCTAGGGATATTCCTCGCTCATGATCAAGGTCACTTCGTTGTCACTGCCCTAGAGTCGTGTCCTACTGCTCTACCATTCAAGGGTATTTGTTTAAGGGTCGGCTCTAGCTGTCGGCCTTGTTGGCTGACACTCCATAAGATCAATGTTAAATTAAAATCCAAATTTTTCCTTTATTTTTGATCGGAAAATTATAAACGATATGTCATTTTAAAGCTATGGTCAATATGCATGCAAATGGCTTTTTAAAAATTAAGAAAAATATTTTGTTTAATATTTATTAACAATTTAAAACATTGATTTTTAATATTTTTTTACGTTGTCACTATTAATTATAGCAAAAAACTGCCAAGCCATTCGCCTAAAGAATTTCGTCCCCAAGATTTTGGTATTTTTTTTAAAAACGCTATTTGAACAATTGCGGGTTTTAAATGGATTTAGGCTGAGCAAAGTCCGTGTAACCTACTGCCGCTATAGGGTGAATTTAAATATTTTTTACGTTGTACCTATTAATTATAGCGAAAAATTACCAAGCTATTCGAATGAAGAATTTTGTCCCCAAGAGTTTGGTATTTTTAAAAAACGCTGTTTAAATAATTGCGGGTTTTAAATGGATTTAGGAGGATCAATGTTCGCGTAACCTACCGCCGCTATAAAGAGTGGCAGGTTGCTTTCTGTTTCACTAGAGCCAACCCTTAATTTAGCTTGACAATTAAAACTACTAAATACACAAGCCTTAACTTTTTTCTTTATAAATATAGTATTTATACACTTACACTGATGCCGGGAAAGCAATATTCAACCATCTTCAACACGTACAATATTAAAAACTTTCAAATCAAATGTTCCTTACGGGAATTTACATTGTAAAGAGAATTTACATGTTTTTCTCAGCGTTCTCCCAGCGTTGCAGGATTTGTCTTGTTCTTTTTTGTGTAGAAACGAACAGTTTAGCCAACTCAACTAAGTAAACATACTGTGACTAAATACTATAGGTTGGAGCCTTTTAGGTTTTTTTTTAATTATATAATGTGATAACAAAATATAATCATACTGTTATCGGCCAGAGTAAGTAAAAAGTAAACATACTGTGACTAAATACTACAGGTTAGAACCTTTTAGTTTTCTTAAATTTTAATTATATAATGTGATAATAAAGAAATATATAATCATTCTGTTATCGGCCAGATTAAAAAAGTGGTGAATTGTCCGGCGAGTAATATTTACATATCCCTAGCTGACCCAACCCAGGTAGTTGGCCCAAAAGTGTAGTCGAATGTCCGCATAATTTCATATGTGGTGGAATGTCCGTGTGGTCTAATGTCCGGTAACCATACATACAGATGAAAAGTAAGCACCGTTTTTGTGAAGTAAGCGTGTTCATACAGTATTGTGAAATATTTTTGTCTTGATCCTAGGAACAAATCCACAAAAAGGGACCAGAGAGTTCGGGGACACTGTATAAAAATAAAGAAAGAAGCTTTAGAGCATCTCACTAATGTTGTTACGTTTTAATGTTGTTATTTAAAACATTACGTTAAATATTAATTAAAATATATATATAAGAAAAAAATGTGCAAACTAAGTTGTAAAATTTGGGTTCATATCGACGTCGTTGCGCATGACCTCTAACACTAGTTTCTATTCACCTGTTATTGTATTTTTAGTTTGAATGTAATAAAGTTCAACTTTAAAACTGTAAGCGGATTTTTAGAATGTTATTCTCTACGCGTATCCGGCAAAGTATTGTATTATTTCTACTTAAATTATTGTGTAACTGCACAGCTTCCCTTAGCGGTCTCACTTTGGAACGTATTAATATAATAAATATTTTAGATACTGATTAAATATCTAGTGTGGACAAACTTTCTTTCGTTTGGATAATAGTCGATCACTTTATTGTAAATTTTATTTTATGGTTATAAAATGTTTGGTATTTGCATGAGGAATTTGTTTACAAACATTTGAGTACTAAAATTATTTATTTGTAAGTTTGGAATAAGCCTTAGAGGAAGTAAATATACAGCAACTAAAATCTTATGTATACTCATCTAAGTTACTATATTTTATACGTTCAGAGCATCTTTAAAATTACAATTTGTTGAGCACAGACTAAACTAGTGCTAGTGTTAGTAGTGGGGGGGGGGTCATGTTTATGAATATGGTTCTGAATTTAAATTTTGAACATCAAGACGAAAACTATTTACAAAAGTTGAAGAGCACTGTGGCGATAAATTCACAATGATAGTTAAATTAGTGTTAAAGCCGTCTGAGGATGATAACTATGTCATTGAAATAACTTAACTTTGCATTAAATTGTTTTGTTATTGTCTTTTGTTCCTTCTATTTGTGGTTCGGGGTTTCATTCAATCATTGTGAAGACTTAAACTGTTAATGTAAAAACGCTTACACACTTTGTCAGCAAGGGATATTTAACTAATACACATACATATATAATAACACCACTGTAAGCTGCAAAAAAAAATAATTAAGATTGTCTTCAATGTCGTATACACGAGGTATTCAGTCTGTTAGTTCAATAATAGCAGTAAAACCGTACAAGTGGGATAAAAAAATATGGTTACAAAATAATTAAAACCTGATTCTATTTGTTATCACATATTATTTTCGAAATATTCTACTCCATGCGTATCCTCCAAAGTCTTTTATTCTTCTAATTTGAACTTAAAAATATTTATTTGCACAATATTGTTAGAAATATGGTTACTATTCTGTAGTCTCCAAACTTAAACTGTCTTTAAAACACAAATTAACAACACTTTTGAAAATCTGTTTTTTGTGAGAAAATACGTTTTGTTTTGATCTGGGAAAGGTTTAACAAAATTTAATTTGAATGATGAATTGGTTTGTAGATCTAAATAAGGCTTTAGTAAAGAAGAATACGACAACTTTAAGAGGATAATATACTACAATGTGCTTATTTTAAAAGTACAATAAACTGAGTACATTAGTGAAAATTATATTTTAAAATTTTCATATAATGATATATTGCACCACATTATATCTTCTCTGCCTATTCAAACTGTTTGAATTCAAATATTAAGGTTTTAAGAAAACAAATTAATGTAATATGTTGATATTATTATTATATATATAGTTTATTCTTTGTTTATAAGGAAAATTAGAGTTCTAATTTCTAATTATAGCCAGGCTACGTGATTATCCTAAAATAAATTATTTTGTCAGTAATATCTTCTTCTTATATACTTTTTGCAAAACTAATGACAGAGATCCTGACCGTTCTACTGTACCGATTTACATGCGGGTTGTACCAAAACAAAGGTTAGCGGTCCTATATGTGCAGGTTTTGTTTGTATTTTGAAAATATTTATGTTAATTGGGTCAAAAATGGAAAATGAACTTTTCTTATGGAGATTTAACATAGGGGAAAATGTTAAAGCTTATGACAGCTAGCCTGACCGTTCTACTGGACCGATTTACACGCGGGTTGTACCAAAACAAAGGTTAGCGGTCCTATATGTGCAGGTTTTGTTTGTATTTTGAAAATATTTATGTTAATTGGGTCAAAAATGGAAAATAAACTTTTCTTATGGAGATTTAACATGAGGTAAAATTTCAACTTTGCACTTCTTTGAAGAGTTCACTTGAGGTTTCCACTGAACCGTTTTACACGCGGTTTGATTTAAATGAAAGATCAATCATTCTATATTTGCGCAATTTACTTACATTTTTGAAATAATTTCATTTAGAATGTAATAAAAGAACTTTTTAAAAACTTTTAGTTTTACTTTTAGTTTCCCTATCTAGCTGATTATTAAAACACGTGATTATTCATCCAAGAACAAACAATAATTGTAGCAAAAGGAATCAGCTGGCTTAGAGAAAGCCATTAGTGGCCAGTATCTTTCAAGGAACAAATTCACAGGATCAAGTTGGACGTTAAACACATAGTGCCTAACAGCTGAAATACCAATAAAAAAGCAACATTATGAAAAACTAAAAAACAACAATTGAAAGATGAAACTTATATCATTCAAAGATGTGCACAAAAACATAAATCATGTGTGTATGTTGCCGCTAAGGCAGGTAATATAAATTAAACATAATTTTAGGTTAGACCTAGACTGAAAAAACATCTTCTTGAATGTATTTACATCCATTACCATAGCAACCAATTGATTAAAATAACAGATAAAACAGTTGATTCAGATGTCCAGCTTTTAGTACAACATAATATTTTAAGTTAGGCCTAGGCTCAACCAACACATGTTTCAACACACACAAACCAATAAAAACTTGCTTTAAGGAATTTAAAAATAAAAATAAAACTACGTTACATCCTAATTAAAAATAAATAAGACATATTATAGTAGGTCTATTTACTGATAATATACGGTAATTGATGGTAACTTTTTGGTAAGGTTTTTGGTTAAGTGTAGGCCTACACACCTGAGCATTACTGGTTCTTTTAAATTTTATTATAACTGCTGTTATAAAATATACGAAATAATTTGATTTGAACATTTAACATTATTTATCATCTTAGTTTTGAGGTTATTATTAATCCTACACATTTATTATAAATAAAACACCATATCTTTTTAGAAGGTTCCATCGGGGGTTGGCGTGCGGAGCAGGGGTCTCCCCTAGTTAAACTATAAAATAGTTATAATTGAAAACTTGTAGGTCACAGTGTTCTAAGCCTAAGTGTTAAAGATCCTTACCATCCTTTGGATGTTTACGACCAAACAGAAGCTCACCTAACCTCTCCTCTAGAGCCGACCTTTTCTTGTTATATTAGGGCTAATAAATATGACTACCATTGTGCGAAAAAGTTAACAATAGGTAGTTGGACTAAACATTAATGTTTGGTAGTTTTTATGCAATTCCCTTCAATTTTTAAGAATTGAATACCAGAGCATCCAGAAAGAGGTGGTCGTTTTTCAACGAATATGTCCTTTAATATTGTTATGGACTTATGGGCGTTGTAGGTAATTACTTAGAGACAATGGTTTCCTATAATTAAAGTTTTTAATTTAGAACAATAAAAAATACACATATTTCTAAGCAAAATTTGTATTTACATATATTTTGACAACTCTACTACACTTGAGACAGACAAACTCGACTATTAAAAAACTGAGCCGTAATTCTATAATTTAGGCCTAATGTATCAATTGTAAGAAAATGTAAGCAATGTAAGAATTGCTTACCATACAAACATTGCTGTGCTCGATAATTAATTATGATAATATTTGTAAATGACTATATTGACACCTAAGCGTATTTTGGCTGATCTTGAAATAAAGAATATACTTGGGTAAAAATTCACCCAATTAAATAAATATTTTTATTATTCACAAGCACTTGTGAAAAGCTAACCAATGAAGAAGTTATGTCAAATTCATAAATGTTTAATTTTATGAAATTCCAACCATATTTTTAAAAACAAATAATTTGCGATGTTAGCAGGTAGAAAACTCTTAAAGATTGCAGGTATAGGGGTGGGGTGGTACAGTTAACGAATCGTAGTTACTATGATTTTAGTTGCAAAACAAGGCCATAAATATTTTGACTAACTTATTTACTCTTAAAATATTTATTACATTGGTTAGCTATTCCGACAAAGGGGAAGAACTTTTGTCAAAAAACTGAAAGTGTTTACCAAAAATAACTTTTATAACGCTATATAATTATAATTTATATAATTATAACCATTATAATTTTAATAACGTGTGAGGAAATTTAGTATGTACAAACTCAAAAGCCGTACTTATTTTCAATTGTTTTTCTTTTTTCGCGTACAATATTTTGCTAATTTTATTTCAGCTCTTCTTAACAGATCAGTTTGGTCATGGCTACGCATTCAACTGTACATAAAAAATTAATGTATTTTATATACTAGTCTCTGTAAAGAACTACAGTTTTCTTAAACCTCTTTGAAAAGTAAAATAATTATTATTTACTTTGCATTTTTTGAACTTATTTAACAGCTGTATATAGGCCTACATTATTAAATTCTTGACAAATTGTGAAGAAACTAGAAACATTTTAATTTATAATACATTTGCCGTGTTTATTTTAGCATTTTATTTTGGCATTTAGATATATTTTAAACAAATAATGTCGAGTAAATCAGATTATTACCTAAACGTAAAACTAAGTTTACAAAAATGTTTATTATTGTTGTTAAAATATTCAGTATTATGAATTCATACATAGCCTAGACACTATATATGTTTGCTTAATATTAACTGTGCAGTTACTTTGTTATTGTTTTCAATGCTAACCTATCAATTCAAGCCCCAAACGATTTTACAAATTAAAGTATTTTCATTATACTACAATGAAAACAGCTGTTTTCTTTACCAGTTCATAGACAAGTAAGTCCTTATTTTCAGTGCACTACACAGAAAATTGTCTGCGTATTAAGGCGTGTCCACACTCATGCGCTTTTACCCGCGTCAAGGGCATGCGTCATAGCGCAAGCAGTAGCGCGTGTGAGGTATTCGAGATGCATGCGTGACGCATGCGTTTTAGGAGTTGAAAGAAGTCAGTTTTGTTGACGCAAGCCACTACGCAAGCTCTCCCGCTGCTGTTGGATTTCCGTTCAATTCCTCTTTCAATTTAACCTAAAATTGTCTTCTGAAGAAGTAACTTAAAATTTTATAAATAAAAACAATTTACTACCGGTGTTATGGGTCAATAAAAACAGAGATTATACAAATAAAGTAAAAAAAGTTGACTCTTTAAATTTATTGGGAAGCAAATATAATATGGACTTATCGGCGGTAAAATTAAATTAAAGTTTTGATGAAGAAAAGTGGCACGCGGGTTCATGAAAGCTACAATTCTTCATGGTTTGCGTATGATGCTTTATCTTTCATTGTAGACTCCGCAACGCCAAGAGAACCGAAGGAAACTATCACAGATAATACAATTTCTACAATTCCAGATCAAGACAAGGTAACCAACTAGGCTACAAGGTTTATTTTTTTTTAACATTGAAACATATAACTTCAGAGAAAAACAATAATATTATATAGGATGAAATTGTGATATGTAGGCCCACACAATAAAATAAGATTCACAAAAGCTAGATTTATTGCAACATACGGTAGTATATTTCGCCTTTGTAAGCATCACCTAAAAACTTGTTAAAATTGTACAGAGATGATTTGAATGTTTGCTCTATAAGGAAGTAAACATAAATATATTCTAATATACCCTATAACATCTCTTTATTTTAAGCCTATAGTTATTTATTTGTTAGAATAATTTCTAGATATATATTGATAATTGAATTAATCACAAATATAATATAGGCCTATATATAAAAAATAATCACTGTAGAATTTAAAAAAAGTTGCCTGACGATTCCTAATGTAGCAAACGAGCTAATATTTTATGAAACTGATTTTATTGTGTTAAATATTTTGTCTCTTAATATGGTTATGTCTGGTTCTATAATTTGTAGAAGACTGTAAAAATTTACTCGAGACATTCGCGTAAAGCTTCTGAAAAATGGTTCTTCATCTTCTTGCAAAATTACATTTCGTTTCTTTAGATAATTTTGTATCCACTTTGAACGACGTTTTCTCTTTCTACCACTTATAAAAAGATAAGCTCAGCACTTATACCTAAAAGTATACCAGCGTCTTCTTCCATGTTTTCCCTTCCCACCATGAAAATTTACTGGAAATTGAACATCTAGTGTGGACGTAAAGAGGCGTTCAACAAACGCATTCAATAAACGCATGCCTTTGACGAAAGATGAAATGAAAGTTGAAAAGCAAGTTGAATAGAAAATTGAAGACGAAAGCGCATGAGTGTGGACACGCCTTTACACCGTCAATTTTCTGTGCACCAGCTGATTTTACAAAATAAGAATAAAAATATATCAGTTGTATGTAAACACCTGATTTTAACAATAACACATGACTTTATGAGAGTAGTTCTAAAGTCTAAAATAAGAGTAAACATAGCGGTTTATGCATCTTTTCTGTTCTACAAATGTCCATAATGGATTTCAGTGATGAATATAATGAACCTGATATTCCAGTAATATTTAAACAATCGCAAGAAATAATTACGAAAAAATGCACCACTTAGCAACTTTTTTATTTTGGATTATATATCCAAAATAACACAAATTGCACTATAAATATTAATTTCAAATAGTATGATAATTGCTTAAAAGAAATTATAGTTATGTATTGAGTTTAAATTGTTTTTTTTAAATAAAAGTATGTTATGATTAAAAGTATGTTACTTTTTTGGTGTAGCATAACGAAAAGTATCGGATGTATCTCTCCCGGAAGGGTTTTCCTTGCTTGCATGAAAATTCCGCACTATGCTGCGCCTCGCACGGAAACTATCATGCTCACAAGGAAGACCTCTATTTATTGGGCTTGTAACTTATACTAATAAAGAACAGGTATAACATTATTATAATATTGTTTTATAAATATAATGCCATTTTTATAATCACTGTTATTACTAAACGTATACAATTAACGTAAAACCAAAATGGATTAAAATTTGGAATAATTATTGTGTTTAAATTTTTTTTAAAAATAATTACAATAATTGCAGTTAAATAATTAATTCGTTCCTGTTTAGAAATCAAATTAATTTTAAACATTACGGTGTCATATATATGTAATAATTTTTTTACAGAATTCGCACTAAACATAATCATTAATCAGTGCTATAAAAACATCGTTTCTTTTTTCAAAGTAAGCCATATATAATAAATGTATACTGTACTATGAAACATTAAAAAGATGAATGATAAAACTTTGTTGTAATGAAAACGAATTAAATTTTTGTTTTAAATCTATCCCCACTTTTTATGACTTTCCTCGACGTAATCAAGGCCTCTGAACATGATAAATCAATAAACAAATTTGCATTCGTGTGTCTGTATGTGTGTCTCCACTTTTTATGACTTTTCTCGACGTTTTTGAGGTCTCTTAACACGATAAATCAATAAAAACGTTTGTGTACGTGTATCTGTCTGTGGACAAGATATATGCACTCACTGTCGTCGTAGAAAACTGGTGCACTAGTGTTGCAAAAATCTTCGTAATTTTATTGCAGAGAGTTGAAAAGCTTTTGAGCTTTCTAGCGTGTTCCATCTTTTCTTCTTGTTATGACTTTTATTCGTGATAGAACAATTTTACTTTAGTCCAGGTCGAACTGTGTGAGCTGTATACCTTGCACTAATAATAACTATTGAACTAGCCTGGAGGTTTTAACGTTATATACAGAAGGCGGGAAAGTTTGCAGGCTGGAGGCTAAGAGCTATATACAAAAACCGTTACAGGAGTTCTTAATAGATAGGTTTTTTAGACGTTGCTTTAAAAGACTATATAGAAAATGTATTACTATATATTAATCTGACATCCTAAAATGAAGAAAAGCTTCAATTTTAATTCTTCTAATACTTTTAGTATGGGAATAATTCGAATATTTCTTTGGAGGTCTTAGGACTGTACGAAATCCTACGGAGTCTAAGATAGTGGATAAACATGTATATATATATATATGTATATATATACATATATATATATATATGTATATATGTGTTCGCACTCTAGCGGTCGCATTTTAAGTCCGATTTGGTCCAAATTTGGTACACGTGTTGGTTGTGTAAGTGGCTCGGACGAGTTCGTTAGCCAAAAAAATCCAACAACCGGAAGTAAGTTTTTTGACAGGAAGTAACAATTTTTTGAGATTTTTACTAAGAGAATGATTTTTTTTTAGAGTTTTTTCTAAAAATATAAATGTAAGATGTTATTCTGCACATTTTTTTTTTTTACGCGACCTTATAGCTCGCTTGGTTCCCCCAAAATCGATCAAAACGTGAAATACCATAGAAGTACCCGGTTCAAAGCCATGTGGTGGATTCTACCGTGGGGCTGGCGTGCGAGGCACGCAATCCTTTGTGTGTTGAAAATACCCCTAATACGAGGTTTGGCGTGCGAAGCACGC
>JAGFPH010018929.1:0-15805 GCA_018207615.1 Philaenus spumarius
TCTTACCTGCTTTGCTATACAAGACAATATATTAATTGTAATTTAAGTCGTAATTTGAGAAATTAAACTTACGAAATAATGAAACTAAATTAGTTTACGAACACAACAGAAACAGAACTAGATCCTAAGTGTAATTAGTTTACTGAGACAACTTGAGCGAATTGCTGAACTCACTAAATAATACGAAAAATAAGAAATATTAGAAACTGTTTCAGTACAGACAACTATTTCAACAGTAAGGTACAAGTTTAATTCCATGAACTTGGTATTACGCTTCACGCAAGTTGATTGCTGGAGTTGTGAGAATATCCTTGTTTAGTTTACATTGGAACAGATACTCAATCTTACAAATGCATTGAGTTCCAAGAGATGCAAAGTTCTAATATTTTAAAATACAATGTTACTATAAAGGAAATTACAAATTCAATTTTTACAATTTAATTGTGTAATTAAGTTTGTTTACTGAAATCGCAAAACAGTACAGTTCATGTTAGTGGAGATTTTGGCTGTGATTTTGACTATGTTTAATCAAGTCTGTATTCTCTAAGCAATTTGTTTTCTTTATTGTGAGTAAATACAATTATAAATATACTTATTATACATCGAAACACATATGGGTTTACATAAATTTTAAATACACCTTTGAACTAGAGATCATATAGAGCTTAATACAAAATGAAAGGAAATCAACTAAATTTACGAAAAATAGGGCCATTAGTAGTTTAAAAACTTAAAATATGTTGTGTTTGTACCGTGAATTAAAGAAATCTAACAAATAAATGTAATTGATACTTTTATCATTTTCCAAGTTTCGATACTTTCAAATACATTTCTTAAAATAAATGTTTATGAGTTAATAAGTTTGAGTTTTAGGTGAAACCTTTTTTCAAAACTGAAATACAATGTGTTGTGATAATGGGTTTTGAAAGTGGACACATCTCTTTGTTTTCTAAGAATTTGTTAGGATATTATTTTTAGTTGTCCGTCGTATATTTTAGTATATGCAATTCTTTAAAATGAGAGGAAAAGAATAATTTGAAAACAAAAAGTAATTAATTTGAACCAAAAGCTGTTGAACCAAAAGGAGAACACGAATGCTTTCAAAATCAATGAATTATAAAAGTTACATTCCTTAGAACTAAAGCGCAACTCAGTGTCAGCAACCTTTTTAAGTTCATTTGTGGCAATGTTATGAACTAAATTTCATCAAAACTTAAGAATGATTCTTACAATTAATTCAACCTTATGTAACATTTATAAGAAACAAGTTTTAAGAATTAATTGCATGCCTAACATAGAAAATGCCATTTACATGGTAATTTTTTTGTTTTTTGTATTTTAAAAATATTTCAATCGCTTGAAATATGATAGTACTTGACTTCGATCGTTATAATTTTATTTCAGTTAAACCACTTATTAGTTCTGTAAATCCTTATAAGGTTTAAAAATAAAATGTATTAAACTAAACTTAAACTTCACTTTGTCATCTCTACTGCTTTAACAGAGTAACAATAATTCCAAGAATTGTGCTAAAAGAATTGTGTACTTCAAAAGTGTCTACTTTAACATTTAAATCAACAACCAACAACACTGTCTTTGAAGTTATTAGTTTATTTATCCAATGTTACCTCTTTTTAAACGTTACTTTCTTTGACATATATTGTTATTTCTATTAGCAAAACCACAGTCAAATTATAATTTAAAATAAATACATTTATTCAGTTTTGGTTTCAACTTGTCACTTTTGGTAACCTCTTATCCCGTATTTCATTCTATATATAATTATATTTAAGGGGCGACATAATTTTAAAAAAAATATTTGATTATTTTGATTAATGTATTTTTTATTACTTTTGAATTTGTTTAGATAATGTTGGTCATTTATATTTAACAATAAAATATTTATTTAAGAATTATGAAGATTTCTATAGTTAAATTAAGATAACTTTCTTAAATTACATCCTGTTAAATATACATCCAAACAGCTTTCATACGTCATCTATTGTCTCTTATAGCCTTCACTAATATTTTGGGAGTCTAATGAATATGGACTTTAGAACTTTTATATCTGCACAAAGCTATCATATATTATATTTTAAACAAAGTTGTTTTATGTTTTTTTTAATAGATTTCATATTTATTTATAGATTTATGGAAAATACGTGTGATAAACAATACTAGCTCGTATTTGAACTTATACTGGTTGTTTTCTGTATTTATAGTTTTTTATAATTTTGTGTTTACACAAATTTAGTTATTACCTTATATATACACACAAAAAGAAAAGAGTTTTGTTGCTAAAGTGCCTATTTTTGTGAGTTCTACTGATTTGTTGCAGCTGATTTGTTGCAGCTGTTTTGTTGCCATAATCATATCTATTTCCATAGCAACCAATTGCATACTATAATAAATAAAACAGGTGATTGAGGTACATTAGTTCAAACAAACTAACATAATTTTCTATTTTGTATAGCCTTCACCATTATGAATGATTCAGACTAAGTCCGTTAGTTTAAATTTGAAGTTGACCTAAAATATGTTAACCGAGTTGTCTCAGACAAATTCTCATATTATACATTGGCCAAATAAAAATAAAATTTTGTTTATTGTCTACAAAAATTGCAATACAGAAACTCTATATAAAAATGGCAGAGACGTCGCTAAATACAAAAAAATGGTAATTATAGTAGCCTATATCTGGCAAAACAAATTCACGTTTATTTGATTTTATTGCCGTTTCCGTAACCATTATTTTGATACTTAGTTACTTATTTGCTGAAATACAAAACTAATCACGAAAAAGGGTTAATGCTCAAAGTGGACTCTTAGACACTAGTTTTGTTTATATATACAGAACATTTAAAATAAATGCATATACTATTATTTTATAGAGTATGATTAAAAATTATGTAATAGTAAATCATTTTAGTTCAGGCTTATGACGGAAGAGGCTTTATTATCACCGAACTAGTCTTCCCAATTTGAAGGGATAAGATCTGGACCCAATTAATGTCGACATAAATCCTCTTAAACACATTAGTGGTCTAATATTAATACTATGGGTTAACTGACCCAATAATAAAATGTAAACTCGTTTGGTGCAATGAGGATTAATGATGCTCACTTTCTAAACATCAAAACAAAATAAAATTTACTCACAATAACTTAATGAATCTCAACCTTCATCTGTAATGTTTAATGTACGAACATACATTTTAAACACACAAAACGATTGTATATTATAAAATAATTGGTTGTTTCTGTTATATAGCTTCTGATATACATGCAGACTGTATGATTTACAGCACCGGACATCCACACTCAGAGAACCAGCTTTGACAACTGTTATTTAATAAACGTTAATAACTAACTGACGTATCACAAAACATAGCATACATAAACAATCTCATTACACGTGCAAGTAATTTTAAGTTAACAAACATTTCATATTGTGTTTATCTGATCCCGTTAATGCAGATGCTAAATCAGGTTAACATGAACTCTAATATATCATTATTATCTTTAAGAAAACCGTTTAACATTTACATGACTGTATGAAAAACTATTAATCTCTATAATGACAACTGGATGAATAAAGTACAAAGGTACTGTGCATTATACACACTGATATTTTGCAATAACGCATTTGAATACTACTGGTAATTTAATTACGTTTAGCATATAAATCCTAGCAGCAAGATTTATAACAAAGCATCCCATTATCCCATTGTTTAATTCATTAGCATTAAACGTCATTGGATCCACTAAACAATCCACTTGTGTCTCTCTCCCACTATACATAAATAAATACAAAGGTTCATCGAAAACTTAATTTATATGGTAACGAGTCTCACATTCAACTTCACTTTTGTAACTCTGAAATGGACGAGATGAAACAAACTAAATATTGACAGTAAAGCTATCGAAAGTTAGGCTTTTAAGAATGGCCTGACATTAAATCACAGTAAAACTTGTAACGTTTACAAAACATTACATTGCCCACTAACACTTAAAACCTTACACCTGAACAAATACAAAACAATTAACCTTCAAGCTTTGGGGAAGTATACCTTACAACCGAAGGAGTATTCAGATAAACCAATTAGTGTGTTACTTGACCATACCACAGCGCCACCGTCGTCCGTGTCAACTCAAAAGTAAAGCATAGCTTTCAGATCGCCTCGACATTTTGACATCTCACATGGCGTCAGTCACGTAAGGGCGTATAATTTTTCATGATAATAAACAAATTGTTAGTTTTATTATTTCATTTGTATTCTTGTCTTTGCCTGTAAAAGAATATTTCAGATATCTCGTTTTCGCCAGCTAAGGTAAGCAGGTTGTTACATAGTGATTTTGGGGTGTATTCTTTATCGAATACATGTGCTGTCTTTATATTAGGTCCTGTTCGACTTCCAATTAATTTTCTTTCGTCAGTCGGCACAAACTAAATATATATTTCTTTATTATAAAAAACTAGTCAATAAAACAATTTAAGCAGCGAACCAAAACTTTACAGTAAGAGGCAATATTTTGCTTGTTGATCTAAAATTTTTAAATCTGAAACTTACTGCATACAATACTGGACAATAACTGTAAGGACCATGTCAATTTAAAGATTTGGCATTCAAACTCTAAAGAAATTGTAAGATAGAATTATTGTAATACTGAAATCAATAGTTTTCCGTTTTGCAATGGTTTTGCAATTGTTTAAGTAGTTTCGTACACTTTTTGTAAGTTTAGTTTATATATTGTTTATTTATTAATTGTGATATATTTTTATTTTCATAAATATATTATGTAATATGTAATATTGATTAACGAAGGCTAGTACTCATTGTTCTCTGTTTTTGAGAGAAACGTGTGCACAGTTCATTTTGTGTATTATATATTAGAAGTGATTATTATTATTGCAAATGTTTAATTATGTTTATAAAACTCTTATTTTAACTTTTACTATTACATTGTTATAACATACTTTTTGAATTTAAGGTGAGGATAGGAAAACATACAAGCACTCGATATCAATCTACGGAACTATACCAAGATACGCATTCGATGTGTTCTTTTATCAACACATCGAGAGCACAAGGAAACATTTTGTTAAGTATTTGTACTCTTTAGGCTAATTGTTGAATTATTTCTTAATTTATCATTATGAAGTTTGTTCCTTAAAACATTGCAAATTTCAAATCATTAACACAATTACATAATACTGTATTAAGAAAGTAGTTTCGATTAAAATCAAAAAGTACATCCTAGTTCAAACAGAGACGAACTACCTTAGTAGCAAATAAATGCAAAAGTCAGAAGGCAATGACGAAAACTTTACTAATGTGGAGAAAGAAGAACAATGTGAAAAACGTGTTTAGTGGAGAAGACCTAACAATGTGATTGTTTCAAAAGTATGGGAAATTGCATAAAGTGTAGTGTGGTGGATAAAGTTTCAATTGATAATATACTTCATATAATAGAATTAATGTAAGTAAATTTTCTTTAGTTAATGTGCATCCAGATTCATTATATATACTTTAGGAATTATTTTAGTGAACGGAAAAGAAATTTAAAAAATATTTCCTTAAATAATGCAATTAAATATTTAATTAATTGAATTCAAATATGACATGAAATAAAATGATCAAAACGATGAGGTAATGAGACATTATGAAGACAAAAATATGAAAATTGGTACACGTGTTTCTTAAATAATAATAACCGAGCAAAAGTATAGCATTCGCATTTTGATTACTTTCATTTAAGTTACGAAAATTTGGTAACTATAACTAAAACAATATATATGATTCTTATATACAACGCTCTTACACCTAGAGAGCTGAAATTTCGTACATGTATTTCATAAGTGATGCTTAGAAAAAGAAAACCAAATTTTAATTTTAGTATCGTGATTCTAAGAAAGAAAATGGAGTAGGCACTCCTTTAAATAAACAATAATTCCACTAACTTCTCACGAAACTAAACAGGTTGAATTTAACTAATATTATTGTTAAGTGTATTACATAAGTATTTTTAGCGCTTACCGACACACAGATGATTATTTATGTAGGCCTAAATGGCGCAACTTTGATCAATTTGGACGAAACTAACTATGAGTAGTTTTTTATCATGGCAATCGGATCTGAGGTCATTTTCCAATTTGCGTAAATGGGTTAGGACCAATATTTTTCCAAATATATGTATTTCATTCACTTATTCTTTTCTTCGAGTGAAACAGCGGGTACCTAATAATGTTTATATGTATTTCCATGTACTTTACCCTCACCCATAAAAATGAAAGATGTATTGTATTAGATATGTTACTCCTACTAAAAGTAAGATGCGTTCAGAAGTACAAGTAAAATTTGTTTGTAGTGGAAATGTTTCAGAATTATTTACAGTGTATCAAACCACTAACATTAGAAACAACAACATGAACTAAGTTTAACATCCTACTACAAGGAATATACTTAAGCCCTTTGTTATATTGTTTTGACCCAATTAATTGACGTCTTATTAATCGGCTCAGAAGATCTTCATTAATTATTGATATTTGTATCAGATAACAAAGTAGGATCCAAACTAACTTGTAGGTAAACAATCCAACCAGATAGTTATAGCTTGCATGACGTCGCATCATCATTAAACTAACAAAGTTTCCGACATGTAAACTGTACATAATTAACAACAATAAGTATATTTTGATGTCCTACAGTTCAGGATGGCAATATTCTGACATCAAATATGATTAGTATATACGGCCTTGTAATTATTTTATAAAACATTCATATGGGTACACATAATTTATATAAAGTGTATGCTGAACATACCACAAATCTAATTGATAATACAAACACAAAATTTGTTCTCTTATAAAAGATAAAGGGTCTGTAATTTGTACTATTCCCTCTTGTGTAAGCTCTAAAGATAGTTTAAACAAGATAAAATAAATATTTATTTTTCTCTTTAACTAAAAGTTTTCTACAAATATTGTAAAAAATAATGAATTTCTTAGATATATTTTACATTATTTGATAAATTTGTATTATTCTAATGTATTTGTCTTCTTTCTGTAATGATTTCTATATTAAAACATGATCCTAGAATTAATTTGTGAAGATATTTGAGCTTAGTAATGTTAAAATTTAAGTTAATTCAATTACTGTAACTTCCACTTCTAAATAAAATTACATAAACAACTTTAACAAATTACGTATTCTCAGAAATTTCACACAGCATTAGTATGTGATGAAAAGTAAATTAATTACGTCTTAACAAACGAAAAGTTCTGAAATATTGTGTAATACTAAACGACATAAACAGAATGATGCAGACGTTCCCCTACCCCTTCGTAATTTTAAACCTGTTACACGTATTAACTCCAAACTTTCAGGAAGTTATATTGGGCAAATTCTGCACTTTTTAGCAGTATGAATGAATTTTACCCTTATTCGGTTAAGGGGAGGGGGTTGCAAGTCATAATTTTTAAATAGCAACCCTTATTGTGTGATACCTCATTTTAAAGCCCTCGTTTAGACGACAAAATTGGTGTAAAGTACACCTCTCTCCATACCCCAATCCAAAATGACGAAGCTAAGAACTTCAGATTTGTCCATTTGTCTACGTATCTACAAACAATTAGATGTGTATTAATTTTAAGATACAGACATTGAATTTTTTTAACCTACATAATAATGATTTAGGACATTAACTCGAAAGAACTTTTGTCATATTTATGTAAATAGGACCTACTCAATACCTAAATCCAAATTAAAACTAATTATGATTTAAATCATCACCAATTATTATAAAAATTAAAAATAGTAAATCATTGTATTTATTGATTTACTATATTTTATTTATTTATTTTATTTTACATTTAATTAAGTTTCGCTGTATACCTAATCGTACACGCTGGAGGTTAGTGGAGAGAGTGTTTTGGTTTTATCCGATGACTTGCCTCAATCACTACAAAGAATGATATACAGTTTTTTTAACAATATTTCAATACATGACATTTCAAATCAAAGCCAGCAAAATAACATTTTGAACGTTCGAAAAAATTAAAAAGTTTATTCAAAAACATTATGAAGGTTGTGACTGAAAATGTTATCTACATAAAAAGGAACCAACCCATTTAGTAGGCGTAGCAAAAGCACAATATTCCAAAATAATATCAGCTCCCAATCGATGCAACACAAGTTGAGTCAGCAAAACCACTCAAGCGGGTAATGAATCTCCTCGTCGTTTGCCGATTCCGTAGTTTTATTTATGTACTAGCAATCGGACCTAGCTTCGGGCCTGGGAAAATCGAGGCATTTCTGCAGAGCATTCAAAAACATCATCACTTTATAAAGATAAAGCGTAATATTACTTTGAGCTCAGGGGCACGTTCACGATGGTGACATCCATAAACTGTCCTCTAAACAGTTTCTATGTGCCCTACATACTGCTACAAACGTTTTTAGATGTTCTTTTATTTATAAGTTAATAGATTTTTCTTTTTTAGTATCCTAGGCTGCATAAATAAAATCCGAAGTACTTAAATCAGAAAACAATGTATCACACGAACATTTCACAACTGTTCTGTTACAAACGGTTAAATTTAATATTTGCAACAAGTTTCTAATTTTAATCCTAGGTGGTTTGACAAATAAGATATTAGTGGTTCAAATTACTTAAAAATTTACTTTCTTGAATGACATCAAATGGACAAATATACTGTACAAAATTTTAAATGTTTAGCTTAATGGTTCGTTTTCTCAAACGTCGTGATGACATACTGCCAACGATTGTGTTTACATTGATGTTTTATTTGTATTGGATGACAATATTTTATTCTTATTTATTTATTTATTTAGTTAAACATCGATAAACATTACAAATTTCACGTCTATTAAAATAGTTTACGGGTACTAAGTACGTAACATTTATTTTTCTAAAAGTCTAACTCATTTTGATTTTTTTTTAATTAGGTGTAGAGGCACTAAATAAAATCGTTGCCATGACAACCACTTTTTATTTAGTATTGCGACAAATAATTTAAATTTTATTAAAAGTTATGAATTTTATTAATATAGCTCTCGTGTTCTCGCTCTAATTAGTAATGTTTTCCCATATAAACGTTTGCTTTTATTAGTTCCAATAAAAGACTGTTTTTGGTATGTCATTACAAATGTTAAACGTTTATCTCCAACTTTGTAACTGCAAGTTATCCAAGGCAAAACTGATGGTGGATTAATACTCAGCGCATGAAAACTTTCATAAAAATTGTGAACCCACGTGCAATCCAGACCATAATTTCAACAAAGTTAGTATCAGTGGGTTTAATTTAAGGACTGATTTGGCTACTAATAATATCCATTTATTATTATATTCATTTATTTAATTCATAATTTAGAAAGAACAATATTCCATCATTTTCTGTATTTATGGTTGCAGTGCACCAGAGTTAAAAGTGTTATCACAAACGAAAGTTAAAAAAAACCTTGTCACCTTGTTACTAATACCGGGTTGTTTACAACTTAAATAATCATTTTCGGTACTTGTTTTGTTTGCGTATTATTTTCATAGGCATGACCCTTTACAAAGCCGGAAAAGTAAGGGTTTTATCTCATCACTTTGGCAAGCACATAAAGGGTCCGTTTAAGATATCCGGATGTGGGACCTCATTCCATAACGCATAGATTGTGACGTCTCGTGTGTCTCCATCTTGTAGGGATCATCAGCAGCGTCCATTTTCTCATAATCTTCTTGTGGTAGTAACCACTGAATTGAATGTAACTGTTTAAATTTAAACACGTTTTGCGAAGTCTGAAGGTTTTTAGTGAAAATCCAGTAGTACCTTGCCTGTATTCTAGTCTATAAAATACAAAATGTCTTTGTATTAACAGAAATAATGCTTTTTTCCTTTCTTATCAGAAAGTACTTGATTCTGAATTGTGTAGAACATTTTCTGCAAGAAAATAAAAATTGAAATTTAGGAGACTATTATACTACCAATATTGAGTTCCAAATTTAATTGTTTAATTTTTAATTTATATTGAAATAAAACAACGAAAATGTTTTAAAAATTGTTTAATACGACATCTCTTATTCAGAAACCAAGCTTCTTTCAATGACCCATAATTGGAAACGCTAAGACTGTAAATTGCGAAGAAAACTCGAAACATGGAATCTATCTTCATTTTTCGAGGGAAGGGGGTGTAATTTTTGTGTTGATGCACTTAATTGTTCAAATGTTTGAATATTTAGAAACAGGAAGTCTGCAAATGCAAATATAGTTTCGAGGTTCCATCATTAATAAATAAATATAAAAAGATGCTATTGTGGTTTTAAATTGATAAACAAAACTATTTTCACTTATATGCTAAAAATGTTAAACGTTTACGCGTTTATGATAATACAAGTTTGTATTTTAGAGATGAAGATTGATACAATATAATGTCGTTACACAATAATAAAGGGATCCAATAAACTTTAGGTATATTCATTTAAGTATGATTGCAACAATTTAAACTACTTAAACTATTTGAATAACTTAGGCCTTACTTACTACAGGAAACTACAACACAATTATTTAATAAATTAAAAGATTAATCCAGCAAATAAACGTATTGTACGAATAGAGAAATAATTTGTTACACATCGGTCGTCCTATTATTCTCCGGAATACAATGTGTAGACTGTCAACCACAAACTCGTGTTTTATAAAAAATAAAAAATATCTCTAGGGATATAAAACTGAAGACGTGGTGACATTTGACTTTAGCTCGTTTGTTTTCAGGCTTAGACAGCTGGACAGCTATACCATTTGATTAAGTTACACCACAACTGTGTATTATGTATTTTGTATGCTTACAACAAAATGTTTATAACCAGAAATAAATCTGTAAATATTTGTCTTATATAAGTAGAAATAAAAGATACAATTTATTTTTTTCATTCTTCAGCTGAAGATACTAAAACATATGACAAAACTGCTCTTGAAAACATATGGCGATTTCATTGGTTATATGATGGTATCCATACAGATATTTAATCGATGATAACCTAAAAGTAAGCATAATGCAAATACCTACAATACGGTACAATATTACTATGCAAATAAATAAAATTAGCGCTATAACATGTATATTTTATTTGTGCTTACATTAGTAATAAAACAAATATGTTTTTCACAGTACAGTAATTGTGTTTTCTCTAATCAAAAACTACATTTATGGTTTATAATAACTTTTAACTTACAAACTAATGAAATATACATAACCAGGGGCGAAGCCAGTTATAAAAGCTAATTAAATCTATATGATTATTGCATTTTACTGAAAACCTTTCTAATCGGTTTTACACTTGGACGAAGTAATTTCGTGGCTGGAAAATATTTAAACTACTTCTAAAGCCAGTAATATAATGCATATGTTAACCTCCATCTAAATATAAGTTTTCTGCTTTTAGGAATTATAAAACTTTAAAAAAAAATGTTTCACTACACGACAATCCTATGTGCTATTGCATGTTTTCAGGTATCATTTATTGGTGATGGATGTTCAATTTATGTTATGGATTATTCGGACATTTGCCATCATTTGTGTGTTAAAATCAATACACGACGTTTGTATTATGTCTGTTGTTAACATAACTTTCGTAAAACTAATACAAAACTTAAAAGGTATGGGTAGAAGAGATTTTTACCGACTTTTGACATAAAACATGTTATTAAGTATTAAAGATAAAAGTAGGACGTATGAATGATGTTTTAATTTCAACGTACTCTAAAGATTACATCGTCAACTGTAGCGCCAAGTTAGCGTCAGGACAGTTATAAAGTGATTCAACAGGAATATAAATTATTGCTATTTTTACATCAAATTCGTTTAAATAAATAACTCAACTGACAAACATATTATGTCCTGTTTTATATAAGTAAAGCAAAATGTACCATGTATAAAAACTTTCCACCTGTAGTAAATTTGTAACCCGTAAGATTAAATGTTATCAAGAAAAAAAATCTGGAAATTGGTTGACCGTGCAGGCCAACCCTAGAACTTCCCGCTTAGTTTGAATTTTAAACGCTTAAAATGGGTTTTTTTTTTAAAATACCAAAAAACGAAAATTTGTGAATTTTTAAACAACGATAACTTTTGAATGCGTCGTTCGATTTTCATTTTTAAAAAAGCATTCTACGCAGTTTTTAAAGCACAAACAGAAAATGTACAGGTTTATATTGATTGGTTGAGAAATCTGGAAGATATGTTAAAAGAAATACCATAAAACGAAAATTTGTGAATTTTTAAACAACGATAACTTTTGAATGCGTCGTTCGATTTTCATTTTTAAAAAAGCATTCTACGCAGTTTTTAAAGCACAAAAAGAAAATGTGCAGGTTTATATTGATTGGTTGAGAAATCTGGAAGATATGTTAAAAAAATACCAAAAAACGAAAATTTGTGAATTTTTAAACACCGATAACTTTTGAATGCGTCGTCCGATTTTTATTTTCAAAAAAGCAGTCGACGCAGTTTTTTAAGCACAAAAAATGTATACATGGTTTTATTATGATTTTTTCGCACGCTTTAAAGTTATTTTTAAAAAACATAAAAATTCCAAAAAAAATTTAGGTTATTTTTTTAAATTTCTTTGGATTGGCCCGATGGATTAACTCTCAAATCTAATCAGATCTAAGTTTTGATACACCATTTCGAATGACATGTCGTAGAATTCAATCGATTGATTCGTTTTTGAGAAACTGTACGACAAAAATTTATTTACACACATACATCCACACACACACACACACACACACACACACACGGTCGGACACCTCGGCGGGAATAGTCAGAATGGCTTCCTGGGACCTCAAAACGTGGAGATTTAATGAAAACTCGACTTTCGAAAATCGGACCGAAATCAATAACTTCCCTTTATTGGTAGCGGGAAGTTAAAAATGTCACAGTGATATCATTTTATACCCTACGATTTCTTTCTTTAAATCCCATTTTCTCAACAAATACAGAGCTTACAGAGATGATTAGTGCATCAGTAGATAGTGTTTTTACCGACTTCACAGCAAACCCCAATTTACATTATACCACATTGTTTGTTTAAAATTTAGGTTAAATGAGAATGATATGTTAAATTTCGTCTGTTGGGCAAATTTCAACACCTTAACAAAATGACTAAATCCTTTTTTGTATGAAGAGGTTTAATGCTCACAAATTCCGCACGGATTTACTGGTTCACAAATAATAAATAATTACTTATAAGTTGAAAAAGTTGAAATTAATCTTAAACTTACGATAGACTTTTAAAAATACCTTGTGCAATTTTTACTCCGTGTGTAAGTTCCTTAGCCATGGTGAGTTTGAGGAAGTTCACTTTGCTGGAGTCAATTTGTTGTTGTTAAATATTGTAATGTTTTTATGTGGTTTTTCGTTGCAGAGACGTATGATTTTATGTTATGCTTTCTTTATTTGAAAGTAAATATTTATTGGTCGTTTTCAACTGTTAGTATATTATGATTTTGATTAGACAAATTTAATTTGTCTATTATATGTATTAAGTAACGTGTATGCAATTATATTTTCAACCAAAACAAAATAAATGGAATAACATTATTTTTATTTTAATATAATAAAATTATATTAATTTTACTATAGAAGACAACACAATAAACGTAAAAAATAAAAACATTCATTCACCCCAAACATGTTTAAACACCAAACGAGTTTCGATGATAAAACTATCATGAACAATTAATAGCATGCTAAGTGTTAATATAAGGAAAAATGGTTTGAACCATTTTGGCCTAATTTCGCTGTTCGTTTTCACTTTTGTCATTTTTTTAAGAGAAACTGTTGCACCATACATCCGTCTGTAATAACAATGATATTACTGTCCAAATGCTATCATATTTCACTCAATTGCTGCTCTTAACATAAAAATGATTCTTAATGTTTTCCTATTATTTTGCGAAATACCAAATAAAACAATAATATAAGAACTCAAAATTTCTCAAATTGTGTACACCTACTTATCGTTAGATCACGTATAAATGGGAATAAACTGTTTATACACAACATTGATTACACAATGGCTTATAATGAGTTTTTTTTTTTAATATGAGAATATCCCCTTGAATCCAATTCACGTTTCACGCCAGACGTACCTTCGTGTTTAGAATTGCCTCCGCCGCCTATACTTCCTACAATACGTAATCGCTGTCTTGTGACTGTACGTGCCTTATACCTGGGACCTGTGTTTCTTATACTAATAACAAGTCTTAAACTTACAAATCCTAGTAAATTATGTTTCATAATAAAAAAGAATTTGTAATGACATCACATAGTTTTTACAAGTTAACCTTTCAACTTATCAGTTTACGTCAAATAATGTTCTTGAATGTTCTCCCTTAAACGCGAAGTCAGAACCTTAACCAGTTTACAATTTTATAACTTATCCAATTTTTGAGCGTAGCGAACGAATGTGTTAACTGGTTTTTATTTTCTTATCACAGAAAGTCGTGGTTTTTAAAGGGCATCAATTTGATGTATTACAAGTCATATGTGTCCGTTACAAATTTTTGAGTGGGGGTGGTATGAGGGAAACGGGGAAGGGGGTTTTGGGATTTTGTAAATTGGTTTTCTATGGTTCCACTTGACGGTGAATAACAGTCCCTGGTTCAGATTATGCATTTCTCTTTCAGTCTTTTAAATTATAAAGTTTAAAAAATAACTTACAAAATAACATTTTTGAGCTTAACGAAAGAGTGCGTTAGTTGATTTTCATTTTCTTACCAGAAATTCATGGTTTTTAAAAAGGGGGGGGACATTTTTAAACTCCCTTAACACCAAAAAAAGTTTTATAACAGGAATGGCAGTGGTTTTACGTTGATATAGCAATCCATTTAAATTATTTCGGGGTGTATCACGACTTAGTTTATATGTATATATATATATATATATATATATATATTATATACTGCATTGTCAGCAAACATGCATTATAATGTAGCATTTCTTCTATTTTCATATATAGTACTACACACTGTTTATAAACTTATAACTTAACATATGTTTAGAAATATCCTTACTCTGTGAAGAGTGAATAAATAAGTAGTACAAGTTATAAAATAGTATAACACAATGTTAAGTTAGTTATAGCTCAAATGTCACTGAGGATGCCGACAATGTCGTTGAAACGTATTTTTGTGAGAATCATGTATTTTTATTTTTGGGAACAACTTTATAACCTTCAATTCAATACCCGTTTCGAAGAGATTTAGAAAACAATATTGCTTTTGCTTTCTCAATTTTTAGAATTTTATTACTATTATTTTTGTATATAATATATTTATTCATAAGGGTGTTCATAATAAACGGATCAACTTTGTAATTTATCTTAAAGTATTAGCCTGAAGACGACTTTAAATTGGGAATCTTTCCTGAATCTGTGGGAAAATAAAATTCTGCCATCTTGAGTTTTTTTTACATAAACCTCCATTTTTGTATGGTAATTTACTAAAATAAGCAAACACTGACATTTATAAAGTGCATTACAGTTTTCTGCCAAATATTATACTTTTTTTCAAAATCTCGTCATTCTTAATCTCTGCCAACCAATTAAAATGGGTATATTTTGAAAATATTAACTTTTTCTAAAAGTTACATTTTCTGATTCTGCATCCTTTAGTGAACATGTATGTAATGTTTTATGCATATCTGGCCATATTTTCCTTTGCAAAAAACAATAAAACTAAAGTGGTGTATTTCTGTATTTTTCGTATTCTCCAGCCAAAAAAGATTCAAAAAGG